>JAKOGI010002481.1:0-106354 GCA_029747015.1 Carnegiea gigantea
ATATATATATATATATATATATATATATATATTCAGTTGTGAGTTGATAGTTAGTGATCGTATGCCTTTTAATAATTGAAAATCTTATTTCATTCCCAAAAGAAAAAACAAAAAAAGATTTATGTTGAAAAAAAAGGGGAAATCATGTTAAAAAAAGAAAAAGAAAACGAAAAAAAAGACAAGAAAAAGCAAACAAAAAAAAAAAAAAACAGAAAAAACACTAAGTGATTGGCATTGGATACGTATATAGCTTGAGTTCTTTCTTTATTAACTCATTTCCTACTTGATTAGGGTATGTTCCTTGTATTGTTGGGGTTTGGAGAGTTGATAAATTTCATAGTTGCTTGGTATTTTGTTGGTTGCTCCCCAGTCACTTGGCTAAGTAGCTTCGCATTATCCCAAATGCATTTGTCCACTCCTCTCCTTTAACCCTTTTTAGCCTACATTACAACCTAAATAAAGTCCTCTCGATTGTCATGTGTACATTGCATTCTAATGGTGGAGAATTTAAGAGTCTTGTCAAGCATATGGTAGATTGCATAGTTGAAATGAGTATTGAGTGAACCTATGCTATATTTCAAACACAAGAGTAGGAGTGTTTCACATTTCCCAGAGTGACGTTCTACTAGTCCATTTGGCTCTAATCAATTTCTTGCACTTGCATGATATGCTTTGTGGTTCTTTGGGGGCGATCAAGTTTGATATCAAGCTTGTGGTCTCGTGCTTTTTCGAAAACCTTCTCCTTTAATTTTGAAATGTTTGGCGCACTGCTTGGGGTTGTCGTTGATTGTCATTCTTGCTTGTGCTGTACTATGACTTACCTACATTAAGGAGGTTGTTATGTTCTGAGTCCTAGATGCATCTCCCCTTATCGGTTTTATCTGGTGCTTGCTTGAGGACAAGCAACAGTTTAAGCATAAGGGAGTTTGATAAGCGCTTAATGTGTATATCATTTTAGGGTTATTATGCTGCATTTTGGGGAGAATCCTGAGCCTTATGTGTACGCTCCTTTTCTCATTTTGCGCTCGAGTTTGGTGTTGTTGATGATATTTTACAGAAATTGGTTAAGAGAACTCGCGTTTGTCATAAAAGTCAATGAAGAATTATGCAAGGATGTAAGAGCCCACAAAAATTAACTAAAAACAGACAATAGATATGGTTTACTGGGGTATATATTATGGATAACCTGGGATATCATACACAGTCAATTTGGGTTGACCAGAATAAACAGGGTAAATTGACCAGAGGGCACCACGGTCTGTTCATCGTGGATGCCACGGTCCGTGGTGGAGTTGTAATAGCGAGCATGTTCATTTTTCCTCATCGTGTGGTTGAGGTTGATTGCGGTTTTCTATAAATAGGGCCATTTTCACAACAGAAACACATCTCATCTCCACCATCCCATTCCATTCCTTTTCCTTTGTTCAAGTAGCTTGGGATTAGATTAGACAGAGAGGGACAGATAGAGTTGAAGTAAAGATTTGCAAGGATTCTATCTCGGGTTTACATGACGGTTCTAGCGCGATCTTAGCTGAGCATTTCTTTTCTTTTCTCTCCTCTTCTCTTTTCTAAATTTAGATTTATGTTTTGTAATTTTGATTATCTTTGTTGTTTGATTTTGGATTTATGCAAACATTTGTTAGTTTCTTGATCTGGTGTTGATATTGTTTGGTGCTTTTGGAATTGTTGGTTTCTTTTGTCGAATTCTACAAGTTTATTGTCTTGTGAGAAACCTGATCACTTTCTTGCATGTTGTGCGGATTTGGATGAAGGACTGAAAGGTGAAATCTCAAACAGTGGAATCCTAGGATTTGACTCGATTGAGTAATGTCTCGAGAGAGAATTACCGACTGAGAAAACCATTGATTTGATAATCGTGTGCCTAATGAACCTAAACTAATCGAGAATCCATGATAATTGATGATTGATTTGATTTAGGTATTTCACTTTACCTTGAAAGAGGGTTGTGATACTTCGATTATTAGTTTTAGAACAACCAGTTAAGGGAGAAGTGCTCGGTTGATGCTTGAATTGAGAAATTGCTAGTTTTGTATAATTCTATGATTCTTTATTCATTGGATTAGATAGTAGATTAGTTAAATTTTATTCTCAAATTTGGATTCGCTTAGCATATCTTGAGGGAATATAGCCCAATAAATCAACCTAGTCTCTGTGAGATTGATCTTAATTTGCTACAATGCCGCCGTGTGCTTGCGGCTATATCATGTACACACACACACACGTATGTGTGTGTATATGTATATATGTATGCATGTATGTATGTATGTATGTGCGTGCGCGCGTGCGTGTGTGTATATATACACACACACACACACACACACATACATATTTATACATATTTATACACACACACACACACACACACACACACATATATTATACATAATACTAATATAATTATATATATATATGTATAGATATATATATATAATAAATATATATATATATATATAATATATATATATATATATATATATATATAATAATATATGTATTATATATATATAATACACACAACGCACGATTGTTAGCTAGTGGCGAGCAATGTAGTAGTGTCAGCCTATCCTCCGGGAGGAAGTAGGGGTAGGAGGGGTAGAGGGTTTTGGAATATGCGCCTAGCGTCTTGGAATATTGGGTTGCTTACGGGTAAGTCTATAGAATTAGTTAAATCGTTGGGTAGGTGTAGGATTAATATATGGTGTGTTCAAAAGACGAAGTGGGTGGGGGCTAAAGTTAGAGAAGTTGATGGGTACAAGTTATGGTATTCGGGGTCTTTCAAGGCGAGGAATGGAGTTGACATTTCGGTTAAGAAGGAGTTGGTAGACTTTGTTGTTGAAGTGAAGCAGAAGAGTGATCGAATTATGGCCATTAAGGTTTTGGTGGGTTCAGAATTCATAAATGTGGTCAGTGTTTATGCGCTCCAAATAGGTCTGCCGGACGATATTGAGAGGCTTTTTTGGGAGGAGTTGGATATGGTCATGCAAGAGATACCTCGAAGTGAGAAACTTTTCATAAGAGGAGACTTTAATGGCCATATTGGTGTTGACTCAGGTGGGTATGATTCGACCCACGGGGGTTTCGGTTTTGGGGAAAGAAACAACGGAGGAGTCTCTGTGCTGGACTTTGCAGTGGCCTATGAATTATTGGTGGTAAACTCCTTTTTTAAGAAGAAGGAGGACCACTTGGTGACCTTTAGGAGTGGCTCTGTGAGGACCCAGATTGATTACTTCCTGACGAGGGCGGATAGCCGGAGGTTTTGCAAGGACTGTAAAGTGATTCCTAGTGAGTATATAGGAACTCGGCAGAGGCTGTTAGTGTTGGATGTGGAATTCAAATGTTCAAAGTAGAAGAAGAGGAGAGTCGGGACCCCTAGGGTTAAGTGGTGGACCCTCACAAAGGAGAACGCCATGTTATTAACAGAGAGGATTACTGAAGAAGGAGCTTGGAAACGGGTAGAGGATGCAGATATAATGTGAAAAGCAATGGCAGATTGTATTCGAAGGTTAGCTAAAGAAGTCCTGGGTACTTCTAAAAGGGGTGGCAACAAAATGGAGGGTGCCTGGTGGTGGAACGAGGAGGTAAAGGAGAAAGTCAGGGAGAAAAAAGAGGCATATGCAGATTTCATGAACAGCGGAGCCGATGGAGAGAGAGATGTTAGTAGAGCTAGATATAAGGCAGCAAAGAAAGTAGCCAAGAAAGCTGTTGCGGTAGCTAAGAGCTTGGCTTGTGATAGGTTGTACTATAAACTGGAGACCAAGGAAGGGGATAAGAATGTCTTTAAGCTGGCGAGGGCTAGGGAAAGAAGAACAAGGGATTCAGATGTGGTGAGGTACATCAGGGATGAGAATGGTAAGGTGTAATTTGAGGATGCAGAGATCGAGGAGAGATGGCAAAGATACTTTTTTAATCTCCTCATGGTGAAGGGATGGAAGATTCCCGAAGCAAAGAACGAGAGTGTGGTAAGAGGAGTGCGGATCCACGAGAGTGTGGTCATATCAGTAAGGACGAGATTAAAGAGGCCTTGAGGAAGATGCCCAATGAGAAAGCAGAGGGTCCAGATCAAATACCGGTGGAAGTGTGGGAGTGTTTGGGTGAGGAAGGTTTGGAGTGGCTAACGGAGCTTTTTGATGTTATTTTTAGGACTGCTAAGATGCCCGAAGAATAGAGGTCTAGCGTAGTTATCTCTTTGTATAAGAACAAAGGGGATATTCAGGATTGTAATAATTTTAGGGGTATAAAGTTGCATAGTCACACTATGAAATTATGGGAGTTGCTTAGTCACACTATGAAATTATGGGAAAGGGTGATTGAGAGAAGGTTATGGAAGGATGTTTCTATTTTAGAGAACCAATTTGGTTTTACACCAGGTAGGTCGACCATAGAGGCGATTTACCTCCTTAGAAAACTCATGAATTTGTATAGAGATAGAGAAGTGGATCTCCACATTGTGTTCATTGACCTAAAGAAAGCTTATGATAGAGTGCCACGTGAAGTTTTATAGAGATGCCTGGAGGAGAAAGGAGTGTTGCCCTTGTATATTCGAGTTGTTAAGGATATGTACGAGGGAGGTAGGACGAGTGTTAGGATGCCAGGAGGGGTCACTAATGACTTCTTCATTGGTATGAGCTTGCATCAGGGTTCCGCCTTGAGCCCTTTTCTTTTCACTCTAGTTATGGATGAACTTACGAGAGGGATCCAAGATGAGTTACCTTGGAGTATGCTTTTTGCAGATGACATTATTCTTATTGATGAGATCAGACAAGTTAGAGCGATGGAGGCATACTCTGGAATCTAGAGGTTTTAGAGTGAGTAGATGGAAGACGGAGCACCTTCATTATTGTTTCAGTGGAAGGGTAGATGCGGGGGGAGAAGTTACCCTGGATGGGAGGCCGATACCTAAGGTCGATAAATTTAAGTATCTAGGCTCGATCATTCAGCAGAATGAGGATATTGACGAAGATATTAAGCGAATTAAAGTAGGCTGGCAAAAGTAGAAGTATACCTCAAATGTGCTGTGTGACAAGAGGGTGCCTCTTGGATTGAAAGGCAAAGTTTATCGCATGGTAGTTAGACCGGCCATTCTTTATGGTTCAGAATGTTGGCCTCTAAAAAAGACACAAGTTCAAAGGCTGATGATAGCAGAGATGAGGATGATAAGGTGGATGTGTGGTTATACGAGGATAGACAGAATTAGGAATGGAGTTATCAGGGACTTAGTTAAAGTAGCTCCCATCGGCGATAAGATGAGAGAAACAAGACTCCGATGGTTTGGTCATGTAAAGAGGAGGAGTGTGGATGCTCCAGTGATGAGATGTGAGAGGATCAATATTCCCGAAGGTAGAAGAGGGAGGGGAAGACCAAAGAAGAGTTTGGACGAGGTGATTAGAGAGGACTTGAAAGTTGCCGGTTTGACGGAAGACATGGCTTAGGATAGGAAGTTGTGGCGGGATAGGATTAAGACCGTAGATCGCGGAGAGTCGACCCCGTAGTTTTATTTTGGTTGCAGTGGCTTAGTGCTGGTAGATGTTGTTTTCGTATGTGGTGTTTGTATGCATGTTGTACTGTCTTTCGAGAAGAGTTCTCGTCTGCTTACCGCTGGTCGTCCAGGTATATTGCCTTCTTCCATTATATTGTCCTTTTATTTCATAATTTCAGCAACTGATCTTGTGTTTATCTTTTATTTATCTCGGGCGTCCCTTGTTATAGAATCTTTCTTCTATAAAATGTTTTCCCATTAAGTGTTTTTGCAAAATCTTTCTTCTATAAAAGATTTTCACAGAACTCTTTTCGTGGGTCTCTTGGAATCAGCTTCTCTACGGGTAGGAATGCTGGTAGAGGTAAGGTTGCCTACAGCTGGATCTCCCTAGACCCCGCGAAAGCGAGTCCCACACTGGGAGTTGTTGTTGTTGTTGTACATATATATATATGTATATATATATATATATATATATATATATATATATATATATATATGTGTGTGTGTGTGTACACATATATACATATAACATATATATATATATATATATATATATATATATATATATATATATATATATATATATATATATATATATATATATATATATAATACATATATATATATATATATATATATATATATATATATATATATATATATATATATATATATATATATATATATATATATATATATATATAGATATATATACATATATATACATGTGTGTATATACATACATATACATATATATACATATATATATATATACATACATATATATAGATATATATACACACACATATATATATATATATATATAGACACACACACAACACACACATGCACACACAAACACACGTTTTAGGCTTGGAAAAGGAAGCACAAAACCCAACAGGGTCAGATTCTTTTAGGCAGGGACCAAGTCGGGTTCCTAGGCTGGGTTGTGGACAATACAATTTGTTTTGTCCATAACTTTATCATCCGACCTCTATTTTGAGTGATTCTTTTTTCTGTTAAAAGCTTAATTAACTTTTTTTTCTAGTAAAACTAATTTCATAAATTTGGATAAGTTAGAGAAATAATATATAAGCAAAATAGTGAGCAACTGAGCATATGTTATTTTCAGTGCAAGCTCTAAGTTTTGAATTATATCATTTTTGTTGTTATTGCATTTTGGTGTATACTATATCATTAGAAAGCTTATTCAATAAATAATATCAATTTCCAAACTCAATAGCTTTATGCACCCTAGAATAGGGTGGAAATTCGTAATAAATCCCAAGTGGGCGCCGAATATCGTCAATTTCTGCTCCTTTGGGCATTTTAATTCCTTGATACGTTGGTGGGAATCTTTAGGTTTGGATGCACGGGGTGAAGGGATTTTGGAACATTTCAAGACTCTTTATTTTCAATATATAAGGGTTCTCAAGTCTTATTCGATCGGTTTATGCAAATAAACTATTCTCCATGAATAATGTCGGGTAAGAATGAGCTTACGTGATGATAGCAGCTCTCCTTGCGATGGGCGCCGATCCTACAAAAAAAAAGGGCCACCCTGGATGGGGATCTTATGGTATACCCCACCGATGGTCAAGTAAGTGTAGGGCCTCAGGGAAAAGATAAAGCAGTAACAATAAATGACGAAATGCCAGATCTTTTTTGGGAAAGATGATATCTTTTCGCAGAGTATTCAGAGGATTCGATATTCTTAGGATAACTGACCTTTGCCCGCAAGCGCACCGGGATTGTAGTTTAGTAAAGATATCGTTTTCACAGAGACCAATCATAGTCTATTGAGTTTTGTCCTATAAAAATGCCAAGCAATGCAAACAGAGAGTTTGAATGACACTATAACCTAATTAGAAAATTCAATACATTTAAAACATCTAGGGATTTGTTTCACCTTGCAAGGATGTGGATCAATGGAATATATTATGTACTTGATTTATAATGGGAGATTGAAAAGGGTGCAATCGCATTGAAAATTCAATCTTTTCTTTCGAAATAAATCGAATTGCCTAAACTAACTAATTGTCATTCTTTCATATGCCCTCACTGAGTCTAGGTTATGGATTTTTGATGGCTGTATTGCTAACTCAAGTCCTATCTTGTCGATCAAATAACAAGTTTTACCTTTCATCCTTAACTATTTAGAATTAGCAAATGAATTTGACTAAAATTCAATCACAACAATTTCACACACAAGATAGAATTCAACCAATCCCAATCAAGAACAAATACAACTAAATAAAAATGAGAGATTTTAATGTCAATACTTGGCTAACAATCCCTAAATTGAGAAAAGTACTGATACATTTAAATTAACAATAGCCAAATAGAGTTTAAGAGAAGAAAACTTTGCGCAATTAGAGATCCTCCAAGGGTTTCCCAACTTTGCAAGGACTCCAAAACAGTAGGCACTTCTTTAACACTTATACTCAAAACTAACTAGAAATCTAAACTAAGCTTTAGAAAAGTGGGAAAGAATGAAAAAATTAGAGAGTAAGAGTTCTCTTTTTTATATGTCTCCTCTAATCTACTGTGAAATGGCCTATTTAAAGAAGAACTCGACCAACGTCAGCCCACATTGAAGGAAAACGGAAAGGCTTACAGTTATTGTCTCACCACAGACTATGGCCTTTACCATGGACCGCCCATGGTGAGCTCTGTCTCGATACTCTTTTGTTCTTTCTTCCTTCCATGAGCATAGTGGCTTGGGGGTGTCCATGGGGAGTCGAACTATACTCATTTATGGTCAAATTTGGGGTAAAATGATCTAAAAGCCTGCAAAACATAGAAAAGAACCATACATGAGCGTAAAATTGAAAAAGGAGTGCAATATATAGCATAAAACACATAAGTCTCCCTAAAATGACACAAAATGATCTCAAAACATAGTGTAATTTAAGGACTTCTCAAAGTCCCCCATGCTAAAACCATTACTTGTCCCCAAATAATTATGAAACTAAGGCTGAAAACAAATAACCTCCTCAAGAAGGCATTGGTAGCAACATCAATAATCAAATCAACCTAAGAAGTTTGGCCCAGAAGTGATGACAAACTTTTACAAACAAATAGTAGAAGGAAATTTTCAAAAAAATAAGAACCATCACATCAAAATATTAAATCAATAACTCAAATCAACTTGAAGAATCATATTAGCATATTACAATAAGTAGAGCTTAGAAGAACTAATATACCCTCACTTTAGGGATGAGACACTCATCACTTATGTGTTTAAAATAAAATGCAGTTCTCTTAAATCTCATTCCATAGAACCAAATCAACCATATGCTTGATAAGACTCTCTAATTTGCCATCACTACAATGCAAAGCACATAAGGCAATCATAAGGACATTTTAAGGGTTGTAATAGGGTAAATGGATAAAGGTAAGAAGGGAAAAAATATTTTGGAATTTGTGGAGCTAAAAGCCAAAGATTAAGAGCATCAACCATCATCTCAACCAAAACATATTTCTCAAAATATCAGCAACATCCCCAAGCGACATCACAAGAAAAAGTGCTTAAAAATATAAAACCAATGCCAAATCCTTTTATTGCATTAATTATTTTTCTTTTTTTGTGTGTTTTTTCCTTTTTTTTCTTCTTTTTTTTTTGCTTTTTTTTTTTCAACATATACATTTTTTTAATGCACCTTTAGTATGCTTTGTTTTGTTTTTTCTCTTCTCTTTTCTTTTTTTTTCAAAGAGGAGGACAATGGCGAAGGAAACTATGCATTTTCAACTCTTTTCTTGCAACTCACAAAATATAAGCCAATTGACTTTGAAGGGAAAAATAGAACATGAATCCCTTATCACATCCAACCAAACCACAATATCCATAAAATGTTTATTATCCACAAACTACTCCCAATCAACTATTGTTGCAGGAAAAACAGAGAGAGTTTTAATATTTGTAAACCCCAAGTGCAAGGTGTATCATTGAGTACTTGGGGTGTCGTCCGCAGGGAATTGTGTTTCCAACTACCAGGGCTAGCTAAAGCGTCTCGAGCGAGGCAGGATCGAAGGGTGAAGGAGTGGGGAGCTAAACTACGCTACAAACACAGAAATAAGCGACTTGGAGCTATGATGTTACCAATGGATGAACTACTAACCAAGACGAGTCCTAACCTACCCAAACCACACTACGAACTAGAGATGGTCGGTTGCACCATCAAAGACCACCCAAGCCCTCTCTCAAGGGTCATGAGCTAGTCTAACTCACGTAACCACCTACTTTCATGGGGTTAGTTGAATTAGACCACAAAACTAGCAACCCCGGACCTAGCTCGATTCGGATACTACTTTCATGTCCAGAACTCGGCCATTCCCTCTCCCACACTAGCAAATTGACCTCACCTCTCAGCATAAGTCAATCGCCTAAAAATATGGATGAAAATCCTCTCAGGCATTTCATCGAATACTTGGCGGGCGTGAAGGAAAACTCTAAGTTCTAGGCATAGATTGGGTATGGTTAGGCCAAATAAAGATTAATTAGCCATCAAGAGGTTAATCACAATCCAAGCCAACAAAATCTAACAATTAATCATCAACAAAACACAAAACCTGAACCTAAACTAATGGAGAACACAAGCATGAACTAGAGAGAAGAGACATGAAACTAAAAAAATCTACCAACCAAGTAAAACAAGGATTAACAATGAAAACTAAACAAATAAACTAAACACAATCTAAACTAACATAATCAAAATAAGAACAAACAATAACTAAATCGAAATAAGTGGAGAAAGAGAGAAGAAGGCTTATAGATTGATGGAAGGAACTTCAAATCCAATTGCTTGAATCCAAGAACAATCTAATACAACCCTAATCTAATCTTCTCAATGGAGTTTTTATTGCCTAAAACTTAAACTAAACTACCCTAAAAATCACCTGGAAGAACCCCCCCAAGCGATCCCCTCAAACAGACGCCCGAATGAAGCTTAAATAGAAACCCGAGCAGACGGCAAAACTGGGGGGAGGCACGACCGTGCCACGTGGCACGGCCACACCATACCACGTTGCTGGCACCGTGGTCCGTTTTCCCCCGGTTTTGTCCCCTTTTGCCGGTTTTCGTCGGTTTTCGCTGTTTTGTCCCGTCTTTGTCCCTTTTTGTGACGTTTGCTTGATTTTGAGTTATTTCCTACAAAACATAAATAAAACAAGTAAAAATCCTGAAGATTAAGTTATTATACGAGCAAAAAGTGGGTGACAGAGGCACGTAAAATGGGTAAATTTACCGTTCAACACGCCCCCACACCTATCTTTTGCTCGTCCTCGAGCAAAATAAAAGAAAAACTAAAGTAAACAACGAACTCACTTTCGTAGGAATCACGGTTACATTTAGTGTATGCAACAAGCCCTTTAAACCGCTTGGTCACCCCAAGTGGACGAGTAAGGTCTCGTGAGGGTTTGTAGAAGATATACCCACAAAATCTCAAAAAGGAAAAAACAAAGAAGAGAGGAACAAAAATCAAAAAATGAAAATGACAAAACAAAATATATACATCCGGATGAACTGTACACGTTTGGATTAACCAAAACCCCCCCAGTAACTCAAGTATTAGACTGTACGCAAGCATTATATGCATTTCAAGACACATCATCCCAAAGAATGACATTCAGACATCAGCTTTTCACCCCACGATGCATGAAAATAATGAATCCATCCTGATACCTGTGTGCAAGTGTATCATCACCCTAAAACTAAGCCTATCAAAACCAAACTCAACCCCACGTAGCTGACACAAGCTACCTTTTCGAATGGCTAGCATAGAAAGCAAGCTTCCCCAGTAACAGTATTTCCTCACAGGGTAACACCCAGTAGCGCATGCCTCAAAGGGGTACTTGTTGTTTCCAATTCTTTTCTTCCCCGCTTTTTGTTTTTTTTTCTTTCCATTATTTTTTTCAATACAAACTCATGCAACGCCTCAAAGGGATACACCCAGTAGCGCTTGAATTTGTTTGTTTTTGCTTTTGTTTTGGAAAATGGGGGTGCCAGCACATATAAAAGGAGCTGTGCAGTAGACAAGTGGGGGAGTCAATCATGGAAGACTAAGAATATAGGATGATGATAATACATAAATCAGGACTGGATTGCAAAATTACAGTGGACTGTTGGGGTTAGAACTGAGACCTAAAACGACAGACTGGAGATGAACATCTATCATGCCCATTATACTTATATACGAGCTAATAGTCAAGGTACTGGAGATCAAGGCTGATCAAAATAGTACAAAACTCCCCAAAATTCAAAAGGAAAAGAAAAATTTATACAAAAAGGAGGAAAATTTTCACAAAAATAAAAAGAAAAGGGGAGATGACCCCACCCCCACACCTAAATCTCACAATGTCCTCATTGGGAACCGTGAGTCATCACCAACACACAAAAAAAAAATCAAACACAAGACATACAAAATCGATAAATATATACACAAGCTAACACACTCTCCCAAAAACGCAATCTCGCTTAATCAAAACAAGATCACACATATATACCAAACTAGCACCACCAATCACAACACAATAAAAATCCACAAAAACACAAAAATGGTGATTATAGCCAACAACGGCTCAACAACATCCAAATTTCACCACAAGATGATCACCAACAAAAACACAATCCTAATATTCACAACTAAACAAAAACAAAAAGGGAAGAAAAGAAAAATAAAAGAAGGGGGGAGGAGAAGAGTGAGAACGAGTATACCAGGTCGGGTACTGAATGTACCCGAACTATTCCATGACGACTTAAGGAGCATCAGCCACTCCTTACCGCTCAAGATGCAAGTCGTCAGCTCGGATGCAGTCAAAGCTCGTAAGAGCTTATCATGCATTGCTGCATGCAGCTCAGAATGGTGTGAGTAAGAGAACACTGGTAAAGATGGAGCAAACAAAGTTAGTGCCCTCTTAAACTACTTGTGAGAAATTAGCAGAATAATCAAATACAATAGTCAACGCGATTTCTCTAGGCACGCCTGTTGGGTACAGACGATAAGGATCAAGGAGGGGGTTATACCCTCTAAAAGTACCTAGAGGCTCAGAACAGTCAACCACATTCCCCTCGAGCACCGTAAGAAAATCGATCGGTGAGAGGTCATAATACTGAGGGGAAGGGGAGGGTAGTGAACATGAAGAAGCATGAGAAAAATCAAGGGGGTGGAGGGATACATGGTCAGTAAGATCAGGACTAGATAAAACTGCAGCCACAGCATCTACACAGGACTCCCCCTCGAGAATCTCGTCGAGATCCTGTACCTCACTACAAGTACCGTCTGACTCAAGATAGAAATCATCCCCATCGATACTAGCACCAATACAAAATGTCGCACCTACCTCGAACTCCGTCGACTGAGCTAAAGGGAAAGGTGGATCAGGATAGGTCATAGTGTTGTCCTTAAAGGTGCTAGGTAGGGATGGAGCAACAGGAGGTGGAGTAAGTAAGGGAGGGTCGCGCACATCCTCTAGTTCGGACTCTAGAGGAGGAAAAGATGCACCATCATCACACAGATTGACATCAAGTCTAGGAGCACTAGAACTAGGGTCAGTCTCGGGTGATAAGTCATACTCCCGCAGTTTATTAACAAACGCAGCAAACTCAACTTGTTGCTTGTTCATGGCCTCTATCATACTAGAAATTCTAGCAAAATCATAAGCAGAAATACGATAGGGACAAGAAGCACTGTCATGGTCAGAACAATAGCAGATCTCACATGCAAGAGGTGTATAATTAGGAATGCAGGGGGATGGGGTGGATGAAGTAAATTGACTAGTCTCAAATTCATAAGTATCCCTAACTAACCACTCAAGTAATTCCCAAGCTTCATCAACGTTTCGAGCACAAAAATCTCAATGCTCCAAAAGAGCACGGGTCTCACAAGTCACACCCTCATAGACCATGTTCAAAATTTCCCACTTTTCTAGGCAATAACCACAATGAGCAAGAAAAGCATGTAATCTATCATAGTATTGCCAAAACAATTCATGCTCATGTTGAGGGAAGTGGAAAGGAGACATATTTTTTTTTTTTTTTTTTTGAAATTTTTGATTTTTGATTTTTTTGGATTTTCTAAAGGCCTAGTCTCGAATGCTGAAGTAAACCCCAATATTGAAAAACGCCAATTCCCCGACAACAGCGCCAAAAACTTGTTGCAAGAAAAACAGAGTTTTAATATTTGTAAACCCCAAGTGCAAGGTGTATCGTTGAGTACTTGGGGTGTCGTCCGCAGGGAATTGTGTTTCCAACTATCAGGGCTAGCTAAAACGTCTCGAGCTAGGTAGGATCGAAGAGTGAAGGAGTGGGGAGCTAAACTACGCTACAAACACAGAAACAAGCGACTTGGAGTTGTGATTTTACCAATGGATGAACCAACTAACCAAGACGAGTCCTAACCTACCCAAACCACACTACGAACTAGAGATGGTCAGTTGCACCATCAAAGACCACCCAAGCCCTCTCTCAAGGGTCATGAGCTAGTCTAACTCGCGTAACCACCTACTTTCGTGGGGTTAGTTGAATTAGACCACAAAACTAGCAACCCCGGACCTAACTCGATTCGGATACTACTTTCGTGTCCCGAACTCGGCCATTCCCTCTCCGACACTAACAAATTGACCTCATCTCTCAGCATAAGTCAATCGCCCAAAAATATGGATGAAAACCCTCTCAGGCATTTCATCGAACACTTGGTGGGCATGAAGAAAAATTCTAAATTCTAGGCATAGATTGGGTATGGTTAGGCCAAATAAAGATTAATTAGCCATCAAGAGGCTAATCACAATCCAAGCCAACAAAATCTAACAATTAATCATCAACAAAACACAAAACCTGAACCTAAACTAATGGAGAACACAAGCATGAACTAGAGGGAAGAGACATGAAACTAAACAAATCTACCAACCAAGTAAAACAAGGATTAACAATGAAAACTAAACAAATAAACTAAACACAATCTAAACTAACATAATCAAAATAAGAACAAACAATAACTAAATTGAAATAAGTGGAGAAAGAGAGAAGAAGGCTTATAGATTGATGGAAGGAACTTCAAATCCAATTGCTTGAATCTAAGAACAATCCAATACAACCCTAATCTAATCCTCTCAATGGAGTTTTTATTGCCTAAAACCTAAACTAAACTACCCTAAAAATCACCTGGAAGAACCCCCCAAGCGATCCCCTCAAACAGACGCCCGAACGAAGCTTAAATAGAAACCCGAGCAGATGGCAAAACTGGGGGGAGGCACGACCGTGCCAGGTGGCACGGTTAGGCTGTGCCATGTGGCATGGTCGTGCCACATGGCACGGCCACACCGTGCCACATTGCTGGCACGGTGGTCTGTTTTCCCCCGGTTTTGCCCCCTTTTGCCGGTTTTCATCGGTTTTCGCTGTTTTGTCCCGTCTTCGTCCTTTTTTGCGACGTTTGCTTGATTTTGAGTTATTTCCTACAAAACATAAATAAAACAAGTAAAAATCCTAAAGCTAAGTTATTATACGAGCAAAAAGTGGGTGAAAGAGGCACGTAAAATGGGTAAATTTACCGTTCAACAACTATGAAAACTCTATAGCCTTGGCTAAAAGAATAAGACATATGTATGTGGCCAAACATAATAATATAAGTTCCCATCAATAAACACAGTAAAGGCTCAAAGGGTAGGAAGGGATAAATCATTCATATAAGGGTGGCCATTTGATCAATGTAGCTCTTCAAGTCAAAGAATGCCTCAATCATGTTGCCTATATGCGCATGATAATGTGATCTTGAACAAGAGTCAAAACAAGTTCTAGAAACTTAAAATCTAGGAAGAGTCACACATGAAAGAAAACATGAGATTAAAATGATGAATTAGTTTATTCAACTCAAAATCTCACAGGATAAAGCTCATATAGCTCATTGAATTTCACACGCCAAGTACTCAAACCAAAAGTCATAAGCAATTAACTCATATCTAATGTGATGGTCAAGACAGGAAGCATAGTTTGAAAACTCAGAAACAAACATTTTATTCTCAAATGGGACTAACAAAAAGGATCAAAATAGGCAAAAGAAAGTCACTGAGTCTAAAGACTCATCATCGGGGGATTTATATGTTCTTTTTTCGGGTTTTTGTTTTTATTAAGCCTAAGATGTAACTAAAAACTAAAAATTGTCAAAACGAAACTAAAACAAAAAAAAAGGAAAGAAACTTAGAAAGCTAAATGATCAACTAAAAATACAAACTAACCTAAATGTATGACCTAAAAAACCTCAAACTTTTACACATCTACAACACACATATATACAACCACAAACACTTACAACAACTCCCCCATGCTTGGACAATGCATTGTCCTCAGTGCAAGCATAAAGCTTTAAAAGGGTGGGGGATCAGATAGGTGATAAATAGCAGTCTTGTCTATACGTTTCCCTATATAGTACGGTTTAAAACACTGCCATTTACCTTAAACGTACCAGCTATCTTGCTCCAAACTTCCACTTCTTTATGAGGGAAGACTTTTATAACTTAGAATGGGCCGAACACAGGGATCTTAGCTTGCCTGGAAATAACCTCAACTTGGAATTGAACAACAAGATGAAGTCACCAACCTCAAATCTTTTCTTCATAATATACTTGTCATGCTAGTGCCTCGTCCTTTCCTTATAAATCCACAAGCTTTCATAGGCCTCAAGACGTAACTCATCTAACTTATTCAACTGCAGAAGCCTCTTCTCACCACCCACCTTAAGATTGAAATCTAGAGTTCAAACTGCCCAATATGCCTTGTGTTCTAACTCAACCGACAAATGGCAAGATTTTTCAAAAACTAAGCGGTAAGCAGTAGTACCAAGAGGTATCTTGTAAGAGGTCCAGTAAGCCCAAAGTGCATCATCATGCTTTTTAGACCAATCCTTTTGGGACTGATCGACCATTTTTTCTAAAATGCTTATCAACTATCGATTAGATAACTCAACTTGACACTGGTTTGCGGATGATAAGGCATAGCAATGTTATGAAAAAGCCTATACTTCTTTACGAGGGACTGTTCAACCAGAAATTGTGATATTTTATCCCATTTTATTGTCTAATAATTGCTCAAAATAAATTATCAATTTAAGATTTTAATATTAGTTTTATTTGTTTTGTAGGAATTTGATACATTTGAAGAATAAATAAATTGCTTGAAGAAAAAGAGAGAAAATTGAATCAAAAGTAGATTGGTCATAACAAGTAATGGATAGAGAAAAGAAGAAGAAGAATCGGCCCAGCTCTATGGCCCATTTCGTGCATGCCCAGTCGTCGACCCAGTCCCCTCTTCTTTTACTCGCTGGGCCTGCCCTAGCCATGCCCTTCACGGTCTCCCTCCCCTTTCTCTTTGCTCTCTCCCTTCTTGCCAGCCCAGCACGTTGTCGGGCTTTAGCTTCTCGGCCCATTCTCACGCAGCCCCCTTCCCTTTCTTCATTTCTCACTCAAGAACTGAGCTCAGCCTACGTTGATATATCCCACTTAAACCCCAGCATGTGCCTTGCACATGAGCAGCAGCCCCCCACCCTTCTGTATCTTCCTCTTTCATTCCCTCCTGCCCAGAACCCGAACAGAGAACCATGAGCAGAGCAAAACTTTACGCCATGGCTGTTCTTCTTTTTCCTCCATTCCGTTACTTATTCTCTCTCCTCCATCATTATCCATAATCATCATCATCTTAAATGTAACGGTTACCAGACAAAGAGAGTGGGGCTGAAGGGGCTCGAGGCTACATTTTATGGGGGAGGCCGAATAACAGAGGCAGTTTGGGGTAGCTTAGCGTAGAGATTAGGCTTGAATTTTCAGTCTCTTCTTGTATTCATTTTTTTTTTTTTTTTGGGGGTTTTAGTTTTAGCCATCTAGTCTCTCGAATTTTGTAGTTTACTCAAGCTTTTATTCAACTTAAGAGAGAATTTTGGGGTGTGGAGTTGAATCTGCTAAGCTTACTCTGTTTCTTTTCGTTCGTCCTGCTACAGAGATTAGGTATAGGTAATTGAAAGCAAGCCTTTACGGCTAAGTGTTGCTGGCTCACATTATTGGCAGTTTGGTGCTTCTTTTCTTTGGCTAGGTTTATTTGCAACACCAATAAGTTGGTGCATGGTTTTCAATTTCATAAATTTATCTTGATAGTTTAGTTTCACCTTTAACTTAAATATTTGGTAATTAGCTCAACTTAATTTGTATTAATTTCGATCTTAGGTTAACATACGCGACTTAGTAAACTAATGTCATATGCCGTCCCTGAGGATCGACAACCATTAGTATTACGACGATAAGCATACACTTGCGGAAAATCACAACAAGTTTTTGGCGCCGTTGCCGGGGATGGCGTTGTGAAATTAGGTTGCATAGACGAGTCGTAATTTAGGTCGTTTGCGTCGATTTCGTTTTTGTTTCGTATCTTTCAATTTTGTGTTTATTAGTTTTGTTTTAGTTGTTTTAGTTTAGTTGAGCTTTCTTTTGTTTTTCATTTTCAATTCAAGTTTATATTTTGCTTTTTATTTAGTCCATTTAATTTAATTTTTGTTATTATTTTATGCTGAAAATAAGAGGACTAACAATTTTGATACTTGTGCAGGAAGCCGAAACAGAAGGAAAAATCAGAAAAAAAAAATATAGAATATCCTTATTTTGTGTTTGTGCTTATTATCTATTTTCTATGTTAGATTACTATTTGATGTTTGAGTCATTCTTTTGTAGCATAGTTTTATTTTTGTTAGTTTATTTTGTTCACTTAATTATTTGAGTCTCTTCTTTTTGTTTTAGTCATTGGTTTGTAAATAGTGTCCTAGATGCATTTTCTTTCCATTAAAAAAAAACTTAAAAAACTTGAAAATTCAAAAAAATTGAAAAATTCTTAAAATTAAAAAAACAATAGATTTAAGAATGCTAGTTTTTAATTTCCCACAATATGAGCATGAACTTTTCTGGAGCTATTTATCACGACTTAATGATTATCGTGCCCAATTGAATTAGAATTTTCAAAAATGAAAAATTTGTAAGGTCATTGTTGTGGGTCTAAATTCAGATTCTTGGGGCTATATTGAGTCCATTTATCTTGAAGGTATATTAGGATTGTTATCTAAAACTCAAGATAAAGTTTAGGATTTCTTTAAAAAATTAGCTTCAGATACCTATGTGTTTGAATAAGGTAAAAATAATTTTGGATACCCAACTTCTGAGGAGTCTATTTTTCCTACTAATCCTTCCCCCCAAGATCATTTTATAAACTCATATGACCCATCTTAATCTCATATGTCTCCTGTGTTGTGCGATTATTGTGAATCTTCTGACCATGATGTTCTTACTTGCCCTTTTTGTGCTTATGTGGATGCTACATGTGCAAGTATGGAAAAGAAGATTAGTGATATGACTGATCGAATGATAGACAGCATAAAAGTGAAGATTGCTAAATATTCTCAATGTTTTAATTAAAGTAGGTAGAATTATCGTGAGCTTAACTCTAATTTAGGATCTCCTAAACCTGAAGTTAGTCTTTATGATGATTTTGATCCCTTTTACCTTGCTAGGCCTAACTTGAATGAAGACATGCCTTTGCCTATCCAAGAACAAGAGAGTGACCTCCCTATGTCTATATCACAAGACCTTGCACCTCACACTAGCTCACCTAAGGATATCACTGATGATGTCCTCATTTCTGTTGACCCACGCACCCCTTTTAGTGACTTGTGATTTTGAGGTGGGTGAGAAATTTGACATTACTAGTGAGTTAGATATGAGCATTACATCTCAAATTGAGCATCATGATAAGTCAGAACCTATTTCACAAGAGTCATGTGAGGAGGAAGTTGAGCCCACTATTTTGGACTTTAATGATGCTATTCTTTCTATAGAATATGAATCTTTTTCATATGGATTTGATGACAATGAAAGTTTTGATGAGGATCTTTGTGCTGAATATGAATCTTTTTCTTTTGACCCCATCCAAACTGACCTCCTTTTTGAATATTACAAGTCTGAGACCGTTGTCATTGAGAATTTTGCTTTAGTCTAGACTTTTGAGCTTTTTAAGATTCCAAGACTTGTAGATTTAGGACCCAATATTTTTCCTAGATTGATCTTTCATGATAACCCATTTTCTAGGCCAATGACCCACCAACTGGCTGGTTTGAATTACATCTATATGTTTGATGTTTGGGACCATACCTTTGACAAGTTGAAACGGGCTCTCACTTGTGCTGCATTGTTATGGTGTATGTACTTTATTTGGCGTCAACTTTCTTATTTCTTTTGCATTGATCTTATTAAGAGTTAGTCTTCTGTATTTGACAAGCTGCGTCGTGCTTCATTGGGATTCGATTTAAGTAGCAATGTTCCATTTGATATGGAGTGGCTGATGCTCCATAGGCCTCTATTTGCACGGATTTTTGGAGGCTATAACTTAGGTGTGATTCAGCACCTGACCTGGTATAATCATTTATTTTTATCTTCTCTTTTTAATTTTATTTTCTTTTTTATATATTTGTGGCTGTCTTTTATTTTTGTTTTCTTTTTGAGTTTTAGAGTCATGTCTTTTTTCTTTCTTTTTGAATCTTCATATTCTTTTTGTATATTCGTGTTTCTTTTTAGTTTTTTTCTTTTGTTTGTTTCTTTTCACTCCCAATGAGGACATTATGAGATTTAGGTGTGGGAGTGGGGAAACTTTGATAAAAAATTTTGAAAAAATTTTGAAAAGAAAAAATTGAAAAAAAATCAAAACACTTTGAAAATCTAAAAAAAGATTTTTGTTTTGTTTTTGGAGAAGCTTTGTACTTTTGTAATCAACTTAAATCCCCTGTGCTTTGATTTTTAGCTTGCATATGAACTGATGTGCTTGTTAGGTCTCTATCCTCAACGTGTCATTCTTAACCCTAATTCTAATCCCAATTGTTCATTATTGATGTGTAATCCAATCCCTATTTATATCATCATTATTATCTTAGGGTCTTAGTTTTTCAATATTGGCTCTCCTACTTGTATTTGACACGATTACTTTGGGTTTTTGTTTGCTTTCTAAAAAAAAAATAAAACAAAACAAAATGAAAAAGAAAAAAAAAGGGAGAAAAAAAGGAAAAAAATGAATGAAATTTGGAATGACAAGTATCTCTTTGAGGCATGCGCTACTGGGAGTTACCTTTTGAAGCACGTGCTGCTGGGCGTTACGCTTTGAGGCAATACTACTAGTGGAAAAGCTTGCTTCCAATGTTAATAAATCAATAATGTAATTTGTGTCAGTTGAGTGGGATTGAGTTTGATTCTGGTAAACCTAAGCCTTAAGATGATGATGCACTTGCACACAAGTACTGAGATGGATTCAAAGTCTCGATGTACAATGAGGTGAAATATTAGTGCTTTCATGTCATTCATGGGCTAGAGAGCCTTGATGAGTACATTTTATCTATATGCATACCAAGATCTTTGCTACATGGGTGATTTAGTTGATTAGAATGTGTATATATCTTTCCCCAAATTTGTATATATTAATTTTTGAAAAACAAAACGAAAAAAAAAGCTTTCCAAGTTTCTATTTATGTTCAAGATTTTGTGGGTATATCTTTTGCGAACCCTCACGAGACCTTACTCATCCACTAGGGGTAACCTAGGGGTTTAAAGGGCTTGTTGCGCGCGCTCAGTCCAATCGTGATTTCTAAGAAAGTGAGTTAGGATTTTCTTTTTTTTTTTCTAAGGTAGTTTAGGTTTGTTTTACTCGAGGACGAGCAAAACTTAGGTGTGGGGGTATTTGTTCAAACAGAAATTGTGATATTTTATCCCATTTTATTGTCTAACAATTGTTTGAAATAAATTATTAATTTAAGATTTTAATATTAGTTTTATTTATTTTGTAGGAATTTGATACATTTGAAGAATAAATAAATTGCTTGAAGAAAAAGAGAGAAAATTGAATCAAAAGTAGATTGGGTCATAACAAGCAATGGATAGAGAGAAGAAGAAGAAGAATCAGCCCAGCTCCACGGCCCATTTCGTGCATACCCAGTCTTGTCTTTGCTCTCTCCCTTCTTCCAAGAACCAGGCCAACCCAGCACGTTTTTGGGCTTCAGCTTCTTGGCGTATTCTCATGCAGCCCCCTTCCCTTCCTTCATTTCTCACTCAAGAACTGAGCGCAGCCTACGTTGATATATCCCACTTAAACCCCAGCATGTGCCTTGCACATGAGCAGCAGCCCCCCACCCCCTTCCTCATGTTTCTTCCTCTTTCATTCCCTCCTGCCCAGAACCCGAACAGAGAACCATGAACAGAGAAGAGCTTCACTCCGTGGCTCTTCTTCTTCTTCCTCCATTCCGTTACTTCTTCTTTCTCCTCCATCATTATCCATAATCATCATCATCTTAAATGTAATGGTTACCAGATAAAGAGAGTGGGGCTGAAGGGGCTCGAGGCTATGTTTTATGGGGGAGGCCGAAAAACAGAGGCAGTTCGGGTAGCTTAGCGTAGAGATTAGGCTTGAATTTTTAGTCTCTTCTTGTATTCATTTTTTTTTTTTTTTGGGATTTCAGTTTTAGCCATCTAGTCTCTAGAATTTTGTAGTTTACTCAAGCATTTATTCAACTTAAGAGAGAATTTTGGGGTGTGGAGTTGAATCTGCTGAGCTTACTCTGTTTCTTTTCGTTCGTCCTGCTACAGAGATTAGGTACAGGTAATTGAAAGCAGGCCTTTACGGCTAAGTGTTGGTGGCTCACCTTATTAGCAGTTTGGTGCTTCTTTTTGTTGGCTAGATTTATTTGCAACACCAATAAGTTAGTGCATGGTTTTCAATTTCATAAATTTATCTTGATAGTTTAGTTTCACCTTTAACTTAAATATTTGGTAATTAGCTCAATTTAATTTGTATTAATTTCGATCTTAGGTTAACATATACGACTTAGTAAACTAATGTCATATTCCATCCCTGAGGATCGACACCCGTTAGTATTACGATGGTAACCGTATACTTGTGAAAAATCACAACAAGTTTTTGACTCAAGTGGCTTATTGCAAAAATAAGTCCCATTATCACTAAAGAGCGCTCTTGGTATGCCAAACCTTGTAAATATATTCCTTTTAAGAAACCTAATTGCCACTTGGAGTCATTAGTAGGAGAGGCAATAGCTTCTACCCACTTGGAAACGTAATCAACCGCCACAAGAATATAAAGATTATTGGAAGAAGGGGGAAATGGTCCAATGAAGTCAATTCCCCAAACATAAAAAAGTTCTACCTCAAGAATCCCACTTTGAGGCATCTTATACCTCTTGGAAAAGTCTCTGTCCATTGGCATCTATTGTAGGCCATAATAAAACTTGTAACATCTTTAAACAGAGTGGACCAATAGAAATTAGCTTGAAGCACCTTAACTATAGTCTTGTTAGGGACAAAGTGTCCATCGTAAGTTGAGGCATGACAATGGTAGAGGACACTAAAAATCTCATCCATTGTTGATAAGATAACCCGGTTGACATGACTTCACACAGTTTAAAATTCACTAAATTAGTATACCATTGTGCCGCCCTAGTGAGATATTGTAAGGAGTTGGCCATCTGGGGAAGAGTTGTCTATAGGAATCTCTTCTATAGTGGCCTCAGGGCCTGGTGGAGAGAAGTCGTCAACAACTACATTTTCACGACCTACTTTGTCCTGAATTTACAAATCAAACTCTTGGAGAAGAAGCACACAACGAATGAGATGGGGCTTAGAGTCGGACTTCTTCAAGAGATGTATTAATGCGACATGATCAGTAAAAATGATCACCTTAGAATTTATCAAATACGAACGGAATTTCTCCAAGGCGAACATAATAGCTAGGAATTCATTCTCACTTGTGGCATAATTCATTTGAGCATCATCTAAAGTTCTGCTTGCATAGTAGATGGCATGAGGCTTATTGTCTTTCCTTTGCCCCAAAACTGCTCCCATTGCACAGTCACTGGCATTGCACATAGCCTTAAAAGGTAACTCCCAATTCGGGGCCTGCATAATTAGGGTAGAAATCAAAGCCTCCTTTAACCTGTGAAGGGCACTTAAACATTCTTCATTAAATTCAAAGTGCACATTTTTGACAAGAAAATGGGTGAGAGGTTTTACAATTTTTGAAAAATCATTTATGAACCATTGGTAGAAACCAACATATCCAAGAAAACTCCTTACACCCCTTATAGAAGAAGGTGGTGGTAACTTCTCAATTACCTCTACCTTTGGCTTGTCAACTTCAATGCCCCTATTTTAAATAATATGGCTTAAAACGGCCCTCTTTTGTACCATAAAATGGCACTTTTTCTCAATTTAAGACCAAATTCATTTCTTCACCCCTTTGCAAGACTTTAGGCAAATTATTCAAGCAATGGTCAAAAGTTGTACTATATATAGAAAAATCATCCATAAAGAATTCCATTATGTCCTCAATAAAATTTTTTAAAACAATAGCCATCATGCATCATTCAAATGTGGCGGGGGCGTTATATAACCCAAATTGCATTCTCTTATAAGCAAATGTACTGTATGGATAAGTAAAAGTAGTCTTTTCTTGGCTAATAGGGTGAATAGGTATTTAAAGAATCTTGAATAGCCATCTAAGTAGCAAAAATAAGAGTTCTTTATTAGCCTCTGGAGCATTTGGTTAATAAAAGGTAGGGGAAAATGGTCCTTTCAGGTGGCTTTAGTCAATTTCCTATAATCTATGCGCATACGCCAACCAGTAACTATCCTAGTAGGTATAAGTTCATTATTTTTATTTTTTACAACCGTCATTCCCCCCTTTTAGAGACAACATGGATTGGGCACTATCAGAAATAGGGTAAATAATGCCAGCCTTAGGCAATTTTAAAATTTCTTTCTTTACCACATCTTGCATCCTAGGGTTCAATCTCCTTTGGTGTTCATTTGAGAGTTCACAGTTATCTTCCATCAAAACACAATGCATACACACAGAACGGTGAACTCCTTCAAGGTCATTAGGAGTATATCACATGGTCTTATGATGCAATCTAAGTATTCTTAACAAAGAGTCAACTTGAGGTGCATTTAAACTCGCATTCACAATCACAGGATATGTAGAATTTGGGTGAAGAAACTTAAAGAGGAAGGAAAAGGTTTTAGTTCTACCTTGGGGGCACACTCCTTATCTATCGAGGATGCTTCGTCATGTACTAGTAATTCCATCGAGGTAAAAGTTAGGCTAACTAGTGGAGAAGCTTCCAGGAACTAGGCACACATTACTACTTTCGGGTTTTCATCTTGAGTAGTACCATCATTTAATAAACAATACTCAAGTGGATCATGAGAATCATTATTAGAAATGGTCTTTGGTACCAAACTATCCACTATATCAATCCGATTACACTCACCAGAGATAGAAGGAAATTTAGCAGCTTTAATCAAGTTGAATTCTACATGTTCATCATCCACATCAAAAGACAACTTGCCATTTTTAACATCCACATGGCACCTAGTGGTGGCCAAGAATAGCCTCTCAAGAATACTAGGGGTGCCTGCATCCTCTTCCATTTCAAGGATTACAAAATCTGCATATACATATAAGTCTCCTATTTTGATGGGGACATCTTCTAAAATACATATGGGGTATCTTACAGGCTGACCTGCCAATTATAAACAGATGATCATGGACCTCATTTCTTCTAGGTCCAACTTCTTCTAAAGAGAGAAGGGCATTAAACTTACGCTAGACCCTAAGTCACATAAGGCATGATCTATGGACTTATTCTCTATCAGACAAGGGATAGCAAAACTACCGGGATCCTTAAGCTTAGTGGGGAGCTTAATTTGAATTGCAACACTATAGTCTTCAGTCAATGCTACTATTTCATGCTCTTCTAGCTTTCTTTTATTAGGCAAAATCTCCTTAAAAAACTTAGCATAGGACGACATTTGTGACAAGGCATCAGTGAATGAAATGTTAATGTACAGTTTCTTAAGGACTTTTAGAAACTTCCTAAATTGGTAGTCAATTTGGCCTTAGCCATTTCTTGGGGGAATGGTAAAGGTGGTACATAGGGTTTGGGGAGATTTTCATAGGGTTGTCAGGAATCTTATTAGAATTATCCTCATTAGAAGAAGTGAGTACTTCTTTCTCAATGATCTCATTCTTTCCACAACGTGAATGTTTATTTTTGCGAACCTCGTTAGGTCCCTCAAGTTGCTTACCCCTTCTTAAAATCATGACATTACATTGTTCCCCCAGAGTTAAGTTTGTTCTTACTAGAAAATTTACTTGGAGCTATGAAGATATAGCTTGTTAAGCTATTTGAGCTTTCATTATCTTATTGTGAGTAGTGAACACATCAACCTTAAAGGCTAATTGCTTAATGTACTTATCTTGCTTTTGTTATACCAAAAGCATATTCTCCATCATAATCTCTAAGTTGGATTTTAAGGTGCTTGTTGAGAATAGGATGGTCTTTGTAATCTAGGGGGTCTAAAATTCATTTGTGGCACGAGTAAGGCATTAGACCTATATATATCACATAGTTGACCTGATCACTTGCATCTTGGGCAAAAGGACTCCCTACTTGACAATGCACACTCAAATGATCAACTGACACCCACATATATCACATGGTGCAGAAAGAATACTTAAACTAACAAAATTAATATTCAAGCGCTCCAATTTTTGAGACACAACATCAACTTTAGAAGAAAGCATAGAAATAGCATCTAATTCCAGCTTACCTCCAACCCCCTTAGGTTTGGCTCTCTCAGATAACCATTAGAAATTGTTAAAGGTCGTATCTTTTATAAGATTGTATGCTTCATCTTTAGTTTTGCTCATAAGAGTACCTCCTACTACCGCATCAATAATAGACCTCAATAGATAAGTGACTCCACTATAAATGTTTGCACAATCATCCACCTTTGAAGACCATGGTAAGGGCGTAACTGTAAAAGATCCTTGAATCGCTCCCATGCTTCATAGAGCCTCTCATCTTCCTTTTGAGAGAAAGTAGTGACTTGATTCTGTATGCTCGTCATCTTACTTCATCTTACGTACAGGAAAGAATTTGACAAGAAAGACTTTTATGAGCTCGTCCTATGTCGTGATGCGTCTTAGAGGCAACGAATGAAGCCACACCCTCACCTTATCCCTAAGTAAAAAGGGAAATAGGCACAAGGGGATGACATTAGTCGAAACTCCATTGAGTTTCAACATATCACATACCTCTAAAAAAAATCGAGAGGTGTAACTTTAGATCTTCTAACGGGGAGCATACGAACTGGGATTGCTATGCCATTGATATAAGGGCTGATTTGAGCTCAAAATTATTTGCTTCTACGGTTAGCCGAGCGATGCTCGAGGGAAATGCCTTGCACTTTCGAGCTAACAAAATCCCAATCAAGAACAAGTACAACTAAATAAAAATAGCAAGTTTCACCTTTCAATCCTTCACTTAGTTATTTAGAGTTAGCAAATGAATTTAGCCAAAATTCAATCACAACAATTTCACACACACGATAGAATTCACCCAATCCCAATTAAGAGCAAGTACAACTAAATAAAAATGAGAGATTTCAATATTAATATTTGGCTAATAATCCCTAGATTGAGAAAACTACTCGCACATGTTTAAATTAACAATGACTACACAGACTTTGAGAGAAGAAAACTTAGTGCAATTGGATATCCTCTAAGGGTTTTCCAATTTTGCAAGGGCCCAAAAATAGTAAGCACTTATGCAGCACCCACAATCAAAACTAATTAGAAATCTAAACTAAACTTTAGAAAATGGAAAAGAATGGAAGAACTAGAGAGTAAGAGTCCTCTTTTCTGCTGCGTCTCCTCTAATATGCTACGAAATGACCCTATTTAAAGAAGAATTCTATCAACTTCAGCCACACAATGAAGGAAAATGAGCAAGCTTGCAGTTGCGGTCTCAGACCGTTCGTGGTGAGCTCTGTCTTGATACTCTTCTATTCTTTTTTTCTTTCACAGGCATAGTGACTTGAGGGTGTCCAGGAAGTGTCAAGCTAGACTCATTTATGGTCAAACTTGGGGTAAAATAGTCTACAAACCTGCAAAATACAGAAAAGAACCATACCTGAGTGTAAAACCAAAAAAAGGAGTGCAATATATAGCACAAAACACATAATTCTCCCTGAAAATGGCAGAAAATGATCCCAAAATAGAGTGCACTTTAAGGACTTATCAACAACGCCACTCTTTGTCGGCCCTCTTTTTTCGAGGTGAGTAGGTGGGTCTATATAGTTCCTGCAGCTAAGGACAAACTTGTAATTTTAAGCAGGGTACCCTAGGCCTATGCCTATTGGTATAGGTGTAGGACCCTCATCAGGGTCCCTTGACTAGGCTGAATCATTTAGCCCCTCACATTTTGCTTGCGCGCTCGTCTAGACGGGGCAGATAGATAGATTGTGGAGTAAATACGAGTAAGAATGACTATACACAGATCTAGGGCTACTTTGTAGTTGTGAACCCCTACCATCTATCAACACTTGTGCCTTGGGCTTTGATCTGGGATGTTTTTCTCGAGGGGTTATCATTCCCGAGGACAGGTGCATAGTACCTGGTGTATCTCTAGCCTGTATTATAAAAGGGATTTATTGAAGGGATTTTAAGTAGATTGTGTGCCTGGCTATCATCTTTATTGGCTAGAAAGCTCGTCAACCATGGTTTTTCCCTACTATCTCGATATAGAGGAAATGGCTTTCCATGTCTGAGAGGCCTTTACTTGGCACCTAAGGGGCATTGTTCCCTCTCCCCATTCGCTACCTGAGAATTATGAAGAGTTGTGTCCGAACTTCAATCGTTCTGACGCTGAGAAGGCCTTTGTGATTTCCAGGTTCCCAAACTAATTCAGGCCATCTTTTACATCATGGTGGTTAATGATGCCATGGAGTTGGGTGTAGTGGAGAGGAACATGGCTCTGATCTTAAATTTCACCTTCACAGGCCTTCGTTGGTTCATGTTCAAGGCCTGGCTACGAATTCATAGGAGCCACATCCTGGTGGCCCAGCAGTTTGGTCCTGTGGTTCTAGGGTTAGCTGGGGCATGTGGATGGCTAGGAAGAAAGCATCTAATCTAACAACGCTTCCACTGCATCAGGTGTGTGGTTCCAGGGGTAGCACCAAGGCACGCGGATGGCCAAGAGGAATGATAGGAAGAATTCGAGTTCTAAAATTTGTAACCCCAAGTGCAAGGTTGTACCGTTGAGTACTCGGGGTGTCGTCCACTGAGATTTAGGTTTCAAGTACCGAGATTAGCTAGAGCGACTCAATCTAGGCCAAGAAGGAAGTAAATGGAAACAAAGCTAAACTAAACTAACAAAAGCAAAAGTGGTGACTTGAGGCTATGATTTGACCTATTGACGAACTAAGAACAAGAGATTGCTTTGTCTTCTTCTTTTGTTCCTTTTTGCTCCTTTTCGTGGTACTTGCTTGGTTGATCTTATTACCTACAAAAATAAATAAAACGAGCAAAAATTCTAGAGATTGTACGAACCAAAATTAGGTGTATATTCGCATTGTAATTCCCTCGCAATTGTAACGAAATATGACCTTTTCCTAACTTCACAAGTTTACCTGCACTTTAGGTTGTTGCATTCTTACTAAGACCGGGCCTCTATATTGGGCGATTTCCAGGTGGTGTGCAGGACCGCATATCGCACGATAAGACCCTTAGCTCCTACACCCATGCCTTGGGGGGGTTAAAGGTATAGGTTCTGTCCAAGAGCAATGCTTTACGACCATTTTCCCATCAGTAACGAACGACCGGGGGGTCATGCCCTTAGGGGATAAAGGTGTGGCGGATAGCCGAGGGCCATGCCATAGGACCCTTGGCCTATTATGGGCTAAACGCGTAGTAAACGGCTGAGGGTCGTGCCATAAGGCCTTCAGCACCTTGGGGGCTAAAGGTATAGCAGATGGCTGTGGGTCGTGCCGTATGACCGTTAGCCCCTTGGAGTTAAAGGTGTAGCAAACAGTTGATGGTCGTGCCACATGACCATTAGCCCCTTGGGGGTTAAAGGTGTAGGGAATGGCCTATAGCCGTATCAGAAGGTCGTTAGCCTCTTGAGGCTAAAGATGTACTGAACGATTGACGGTCGTGCCATTCGGCCCTTAGCCCCTTGGGAGCTGAGGTTATAGCAAATGACCGAGGGCCGTGCCATAGGGCCATCAGCCCCTTGGGGACTAAAGGTGTAGTGGATGGTCGAGGGTCGTGCCATAGGACCCCTAGCCCCTTGGGGCTAAAGGTGTAGCTAGTGGCAGAGGCAAGGTGGTGTCAATGTTGTCAACTGACACCCCTCCTGCACCCAAAAAAAAGTCATATATAGGAATATTTACAGATAAAAAGAGGGTCAAATATAATTTACATTAACCAGGTACTTGCTAGTATGTTCGTAGTATAGTGGTTCTATGCAGATGGAGGGAATTGAGGGGTCACGTGTTCGAATCCCTTACGTGCAGAGGCAGAGATGAAAGGTTTTTTTGGTTCTTTTTTTGTGTCAAGTTTGGTACATAGAATGTTAAATGTGGCATAGATTAATTAGTAATGCCTAACATAGTTTATGAAATTTGAGTAGTTTATTTATGATGAATTGATTATACTCCCTTACTTTCATTTAGTTTTTGTAAGATACAAGGCATTTAGAAGTTAATGGAAATTGATGAATAAACCACATACTTGTTCGTGGGAATACATTACATTGCTTAGTTAGTTAAATGTTCAAAAACTTTTTGTTGAGCTAATTAAGAGTTTATGAATTTGAATTTCTAGTTAAGTTTAGAGCCATTTAATATGACGCTCTTTATGATGGTCGGAATTATGGATCAATAATTGAGAAGAAAGATATTAGCAAATGTTATTGTTAGAGAATTTGAATGTAATTTGTTATTTGTTTTGCTTTGTAATCACTAATATTAAAATTAAAATTTTTGTTTAATAACTATTGTTAAATTCATATGATCTATGCTATTATTCGGACCCACTTTCCATAAAATTCTGGCTTCGCCACTAGGTGTAGCGAATGATCTGAGGGCTGTACCATAGGACCCTTAGCCCCTTGGGGCTAAAGGTGTAGCGGATGGCCAAGGGCTTTGCTATATGATCGTTAGTCCTTTAGGGTTAAAGGTGTATCGAACGACCTATGGCCGTATCAGAAGATCCTTAGCCTCTTGAGGATGAACATATAGTGAACGGTCAAGGACTATGTTGTGTGGCCATTCGGCGGATGGCTGAAGCCTGAAGGTAATGCAAGACCGTACCATAAGGTTTTTGACTTCCTTACATAACCTGGGTAGGGCACATGTGTGACCTACCTCTCTTCTGCTTCTTCTCTCATTTCTCCCCTTCTCTATTTTTTTAACACGTGTCCTTTCGTTGTTTCCAATCAAGTCTTATCTTACCTTGGGGAGCATATCAGTTTGCCTCTCACCCCTCTCCTATATGGGGGTGGGGTTCTAGTAGTGGTTCGTTAATCCACTCCTTTGCCATCCTTAGAGAGAGAAGTGCATCTCTAGAGAGACAGAGTCTGTCCCCTTTCTGATTGCCTTCAACCATCACCTGTTAATCTTTAAATTTACTGTTAACTCTTCAAATTCACTGTTGAGTCTTCAACTTCACTATTGAATCTTCAACCCCTTTTCTTTTAATCTGCAAATGAATCCCTTTCACCTTAGGTATGCACATCCTCCTATTTTCTCTGAACTCTTTGTTGTATTATTAAATAAAACATATCCTCATCTTGTTCTTCATCTAATACACCTCCTACAAAATGATTGGGTGGCCCCCGAGAGGAGGGCTGCCACACCTAATTTCCCGATCTCCCCACTAAAATAGATGGCCAAGTGGTTGCATATTTTCCTCCAAAGAACTATTTCAGGGAGCTCAAGAAAATCCCCTATGTGCTACCTGTTTTTAAACCAGGGCTAAGCTTGTGGTCGAGTTGCGAATATTCCTCTACCCCTAGCATTCTCTACATAGAGGAGGAAGTGGTGTATCCGTGAGAAATTGACATTGCTATTCCTGATATGTTTTATGACTAGCAATGCAAGTCGTCTAGGATCAATACTACGACAAGGCTGAAGACTATGCCCAAACTTATCTCCGATGGATTATCTGCAGGTAACTCCCCTTCTATCTTTGGTTCCTTTGAGCAAAGTGGAGAAGTTAGCTTATTTAGCTCCTATTCCTTCGAGCAAAGTGGCGAAGCCTGCTCTTCCAACTCCCAATCCTCAATCTCCATAACTAAGAGGGTCATCCGCAGAAGGGGACCACCCAAGGAAGTTGTGATGGAGGGGATGCAGTTTGTTGGGTACTCAATCGCTCGGACCCTTATGATGGGCCTAGCTCACAATTCTCTAATCTGAAGGTAGTGTCGTCCCTAAAGAGGCCAGACTTGGAGGAGAAGTACCTTCTCTTAGCTAGGTACAAGTTCATAATCCCAGACCCGGAAGCTACGACAAATAAGCCACCCCAGGGTGTGTAGCAATCTACAGGGCGACGGTAGCGTATGGTATCAAATTCCCTTTGCATCGGGTTATCTTAGAGATCCTCAATAGGTATGAGCTGGCAAAGGCACAAATAGTACCCACATCTTGGCATAACATGTGCTTCTTTATCACCATCGATGAGTTGCATAAGTTAACTTACATCACCCGGCTGTTTGGATTGGTGCACACAGTCTAGAAGGCACCGAGCGAAACCAGGGAGACGGGCTGGTATGGATTCAACAACTGTAACAATTTTATGAGGACTATCAAAAAGAAGTCTAAACTAAAGAATTGGAAGTATGACTTCCTTTTTGTGTACCGGACAGCCCGTTGGGCCGAGATTTCGGAGTGAAACAATGATGGGCTGGTCTGAAGTCCATTCAACGAGCCAACCGTGGGGGAAAGGGCTATTACCCTATACTTTCAGTATTATATCCATGAGGATGATTGATCGAGGCCCCTCCCAGACTTCATGTCATGAGCAATTGACACGAAGAAGGAAACCGAGCATAGGAAGGTCAAGTCAAGCGACAGGGAACCCCTCAACTGGCTTTCTAAACTATTGTACATTGGGAACGACATTTTCCTTGTAGCTGTTGGCCTTCTCATTCTTAAAAAATATATTAAGGGTACCTTGCATTTCTCTCATTGTCTTTCTTTCCCCGTATATCTGACATGACTCCCTTTCCCTTGTGTAGAACAAGCCTGCGTAATGCTGCACCAATTTGAGAGGGGTGACGCCACCCCAGAGGAGATTGCCATAGAGGCCGCCGAACACCGGGAGGAAAAGAGGCTCCGGTGCGTTGAGCCCTTGGATTCTTGTTCCTTTTGGCAGTTGCCCAAGGTTCGACTATGCCCTGCTAATAGTCTCTTTGAGATTTCCTCAGCCCGTAGTGCGTGAGTGCCCTTGCCAGGAGGAGCCCAGGGCCGGGCTGCATCAGCTCCTATCCCTTTAAGGGTCGAGCAACATTAGTGAGAAACCTTTGAGGCTAAGGGATCCCCTCATAGGGCGGCATCTGGGGTCAGCCATGCAAGCCGAATATGACAACGTGAGGGGCCATCCCCTTCAGACAACATTCAAGGGAGCTGTCAGATGACCCATCAGTAGCTTGGGGAGTCATCCTCGCAGAAGTTCACTGGGTGATCAACTTCCTAGAGGCTGGTCCTGCAGTTAAATTTGAGTTGGTGGAGCGACTTGCTTGGACTTGGGATCTTGTTTCCTCAGTCTCTCCAAACATCCAACAGGTGTCCGAGGAGCAAATGGCCATCGCTGAGGTAAGAACGCATGCCTTTTATTGGATTTCTTCAACATTTCTCCTTATCTCTACTAACCTCTTTATCGGCCTGCCCCTTTATAAGCCTTCGTGCGTGCTCTAAAGGTGATGAGGTCTGCACCTTCTCTATCTTATTTAGATGAAAAGATCTATGGCCTCCAAGAGGGCCAGCGAAAGGCTGATGACTCAATAGCCAAGTACAAGTGCCACTTGGAGAAACTAAAGAAGGAAAAAGAGGCTTTGGGGGCATAGAAGGAGCTGCACCGTCAGCTGGGAGATGCCTACATCAAGCTGGAGGCCGAGAAAATTGCAGGCCAAGCAAGTTCCGTGAAGGGCAAAGGTCTTGGGTATCAATGTGGCCAGCAGGAGCGTAGTAAGTTCTGTCAAGAGTTTGTGGAGACTCTGGCCCCGGACGACTTTCAACAGGAGGGGTACTTTGAAGCATATGTCCATTATATCGAGGACCACTGTAACGCTCACGAGATTGGCCAAGACCCTGATGAGGTTGTGCTCCAAATTGTGGGATTCGAGGATAAGGACAAAAGTGATTCTGAGGATACCACTCCGCTAGATGGAGAGGGGGCACTAGATGATGCTAGTGATGATAAAGACCCCGCCATCTAAAGTTGCATCTTCTTCTGGTCTTCTCTTTTTTCCTTTTGTTCATTGGTGGCTCTATTTGGTGACTCAGTATCAATGAAGTTTCCTTTTTCGATTATCTTTGCCTTTATGACTTGTTGTTTAACTTCATGCTATATACATGTCGTACCATTCTTCTTTGGGACTATAGACTTCCAGCCCCCAAGTTAAATAGCAAGTAAGGGAGTCAAGCCTGGTGACCCTGAGCCCCCAGGGGCTCAAGTTGTAGCAAACGACCGAGGGCCGAGTTATGGGACCCTTAGCCCTGTGGGGGCCTAAAGGGATAGGGGCAATATGAGGGAGGGAACCAATCATGGTCGAGAATGCTCATGCTCATTTTAGGTGAAAGTTATGGCAGTACATAACATCGACCTTATAGGAGAGCTGAACTGATAAATATAGTACTTGCATAAATTGCTGCTGTGCTAAATCTGTAGGATAGGCACTCCCTATAGGGTAGTGAGGCGGTAGGTCATGGGATGAACCCGCTTAACCACCTTATAAGGTCCCTCCTAGTTAGCCGTAAGCTTGTTGTGTTCACCACATCGAGCCACTGCCTTGGTCCAACGTACCACCAAATCACTAATGTGTTGGGGTTGTGCTATGACTGATCTATTATGGAGCCACGCCACACGTAATATGTAGAGTGCCTCGCGGAGGAGAACGTCACCTCAAATGGAGGGGAGCAAGTCCAGTGCTTCGCCTATGGCCGCATTGTTGAGGGCCTCTTGGAATGTGGCGAGGCAATGTCGTGTGGAGGGCCACCTCAATGAAAATTAGCAAAAATAATATTATTATCAAGGATCCATCTTAATCCTAGAAATGAGTAGTTTAGCGGACCATAGTTAGTGAAAACACCATAATAATTGGTATATTTCACTACCTATGTCCAAACTTTTGTACTCAATTATAAACTAATGAACTAAACACTCTCAAATTTGACTCACAAATGAGATGAGAAGAGAAGAGAAAAATAGGCAACAAGCTTATTTTCTTTCAAACCCGTCAACCCAAATGATTTTGTCTTTCAAAATACTCTCAAGTCTCTAAAGAAAAATAGAAGATGGAAGGTGGAATGCTTGGATGAATGGATGAGTGTATGAATGGTTTGAGATAAGAGGGTGGTGTTGTATGTTGTGGTGTGTTCTTCCCCACTAGTGTGAGAAGAGGGAAGCCATATTTATAGATGGTGATGAAGGTGATGTTGATGATGAGGGAGTATGGGATGATGGCGGTGAAGGTGACGTTAATGATGAGGGAGTGTGGGATGATGGTGGTGAAGGTGATGATAATGATGAGGAAGTGTGGGATGATGGTGGTGAAGGTGATGATAATGATGAGGGAATGTTGGATGATGGTGGTGAAGGTGATGATAATGATGAGGAAGTGTGGGATGATAGTGGTGAAGGTGATGATAATGATGAGGAAGTGTTGTGAGAGTTTTTAAAAGAAGAGGGTGTGAGGTTTTTGTAATATTAGCTACTGGGCTTTCTTCTTTAGACTCCTCCTCTGTTAAGTCTTCCAGTTTCTCTTCAATTAGGAGTAATAATTTTGTAACCCTAATCCAAATAAATTAATATGGAAATAATATTTTTCCATAAATCATTATTTTTGGACCCACTTGATAGCTTAGCGTGTAAAATGCGAACTTCGACGTCTTCTCTTCTTCTCATTATTTATTAACGCTCTTGAGCTTTAGGCATTGCATATGCGAGAGGTTCGAGTAGAATTAATCAATTCCACCCAAATTCTTCTATTTTTATTCTCCCTGAAAATCACATAACACATGCATTATTTACTCACAAAAATATATTTCAAAGGCTTGAAAGTAGGTAAAAGAAAGGAGAAAATTACATATAAAATATGAATTATCAACTCCCCCACACCAAAACTTTGCTTGCCCTCGAGCAAAGATCAAAATAAAAAAAAAACTAACTAAACAGCTAACTCACTTTCGCAGGAATCACGGTTGCATTTAGTATAGGCAACAAGCCCTTTAAACCCCTTGGTTCCCCCAAGTGGACGAGTAAGGTCTCGTGAGGGTTTGCAGAAGATATACCTACAAAATTTTGAAAAAGAAAAAGTAAAAGGAAAACACAAACTGAGGAACAAAAAGGATTTACAAATAAAAACACAAACACATATACAAGGGGGAAGCTTGCATACATTCCAACCAGCCAAAACACCCATGCTCCAAGGACATCAATATGCATATAAAGATAATGCACACATCAAGAGTCTCTATTCCCATGACAGCATCAACACACCAACTGCTCACCCCACTGTACATCAAAACTGTGAATCTGTCCCTGTGCGTAGTGTGCTAGTGTATCATCATCTTAGGACTCAGGCTTATTAGGACCAAACCCAATCCCACGCAGCCGACACAAACTACATTATTGGCTCATTAGCATGGAAAGAAGGCTTTCCCAGTAGTACTATTGCCTCAAAGGGCAGCACCCAGTAGCGCATACCTCAAAGGGTGCCTGTCAAGTGTTCCCAGTAGCAGTATTGCCTCAAAGGGTAGCACCCAATAGCGCATACCTCAAAGGGAAACTTGTCATTCCAAACTAAAGATGGTTTCCACTTTTTCTCACTATATTTCTTTTTTGTTTTTTTTTGTTTTTTTTTTTGTGTGAACCAATAGCGGAAACCAACCACGAACAAGAGTAGTAGTGTATAAAGACAAGTAGAAGAGCTGATCATGGAAGACTAAGGCCCTAAGATAATGATGATGATATAAGTGAGGACTGAATTGCGCATGTATAATGAACTACTGGGGTTAGAATTGGGGCCTAGAATGACTCACTTTGGAAAAAGATCTATCATGCACAACATAGTTATATACAAGCTGATAGCTAAGGTACAAGGAGTCAAAGCCGATCAAAATAGTACAAAACTCCCCTAAATTCAAAAAGAAAAAAAAAAATATACAAAAAGGAGAAAAAAAAATGAAAAATTTACACAAAAAATGAAAAATCAAAAACTTGATGTGGATTTTATATTTCGTTTTAAAACCCTTTTTACTTGCTAGTGCATAAGGTTGATTGTAGACAAGCGAGTATAGGGATGTCGATCCCATGAGGAACAATATTGATTTTTAATTTCAACTCTTCCAACTATAAAGAATAAGTTGAATGAGGAGTGTAATTATCCATATAATTTAAGAAGCAAAAAACAAGGGTAAAAGTATTAAGTAGAGAGAATTCAGATGAGACAATGTTCTAGGATTTCGGATTTCACCTTTGATGCATATATTGAATTGCTAATTCAAATGGGGATTTGATTTGTCTCTTGTGCAACTTAAGCTGCAAGCATTAAGTCATAAATTGAAAAGATTAATTATAATTATCAAATAAAATTATTTATCTAGTGGCTTAGCATGAATTATTCTTTTTAGATATAACTCATCTAATTTCTAGTATAAATTATTCAATTTTAACAATTACAATTTTAAGGCCATTTGCATAATGTCATAGTAGTCTACAAGATCTAATATTCATTTGAGATAGCAAATTAAACTATTGTAATCAACATGATTAAACAATAGTGTTAGAATGCATAAATAGGTTAAGATCAAGTTTACACTCAAAATTATGCAATCAAAGAGACAAAAATTACCCCAAAAGAAATTAGCAAAAATAATATTATTATCAAGGATCCATCTTAATCCTAGAAATGAGTAATTTAGCTGACCATAGTTAGTGAAAACACCATAATAATTGGTACATTTCACTACCTATGTCCAAACTTTTGTACCCAATTACAAACTAATGAAGTAAACACGGTCAAATTTGACTCACAAATGAGATGAGAAGAGAAGAGAAAAATAGGCAACAAGCTTATTTTCTTCCAAACCCCTCAACCCAAATGATTTTGTGTTTCAAAATACTCTCAACTCTTTAAAGAAAAATAGAAGATGGAAGGTGGAATGCTTGGATGAATGGATGAGTGTATGAATGGTTTGAGATAAGAGGGTGGTGTTGTATGTTGTGGTGTGTTCTTCCCCACCAGTGTGAGAAGAGGGAAGCCATATTTATAGATGGTGATGAAGGTGATGTTGATGATGAGGGAGTATGGAATGATGGTGGTGAAGGTGATGTTAATGATGAGGGAGTGTGGGATGATGGTGGTGAAGGTAATGATAATGATGAGGAAGTGTGGGATGGTGGTGGTGAAGGTGATGATAATGATGAGGGAATGTTGGATGATGGTAGTGAAGGTGATGATAATGATGAGGAAGTGTGGGATGATAGTGGTGAAGGTGATAATAATGATGAGGAAGTGTTGTGAGAGTTTTTAAAAGAAGAGGGTGTGAGGTTTTTGTAATATTAGCTACTGTGCTTTCTTCTTTAGACTCCTCCTCTGTTAAATCTTCCAGTCTCTCTTCAATTTGGAGTAATAATTTTGTAATCCTAGTCTAAATAAATTATTATGGAAATAATATTTTTCCATAAATCGTTAGTTTTGGACCCACTTGATAGCTTAGCGTGTAAAATGCGAACTTCGACGTCTTCTCTTCCCCTCATTATTTATTAACGCTCTTGAGCTTTAGGCATTGCATATGCGAGAGGTTCGAGTAGAATTAATCAATTCCACCCAAATTCTTCTATTTTTATTCTCCCTGAAAATCACATAACACATGCATTATTTACTCACAAAAATATATTTCAAAGGCTTGAAAGTAGGTAAAAGAAAGGAGAAAATTACATATAAAATATGAATTATCAACTCCCGCACACCAAAACTTTGCTAGTCCTCGAGCAAAAATCAAAATTAAAAAAAAAACTAACTAAACAGCTAACTCACTTTCATAGGAATCACGGTTGCATTTAGCATAGGCAACAAGCCCTTTAAACCCCTTGGTTCCCCCAAGTGGACGAGTAAGGTCTCGTGAGGGTTTGCAGAAGATATACCTACAAATCTTTGAAAAAGAAAAAGTAAAAGGAAAACACAAACTGAGAAACAAAGAGGATTTACAAAAAAAAACACACATATATATACAAGGGGGGAGCTTGCATACATTCCAACCAGCCAAAACACCCATGCTCCAAAGGACATCAACATGCGTATAAAGATATCGCACACATCAAGAGTCTCTATTCCCATGACAGCATCAACACACCAACTGTTCACCCCACTGTACATCAAAACTGTGAATCCATCTCTGTGCTTAGTGTGCTAGTGTATCATCATCGTAGGACTCAGACTTATTAGGACCAAACCCAATCCCACGCCGCCGACACAAACTACATTATTGGCTTATTAGCATTGAAAGAAGGCTTTTCCAGTAGTACTATTGCCTCAAAGGGTAGCACCCAATAGCGCATACCTCAAAGGGTGCCTGTTAAGTGTTCCCAGTAGCAGTATTGCCTCAAAGGGTAGCACCAAATAGCGCATGCCTCAAAGGGAAACTTGTCATTCCAAACTAAAGATGGTTTCCGCTTTTTCTCACTATATTTCTTTTTTTTTTTTTTGTTTTTTTTTGTGTGAACTAGAAGCGGAAACCAACCACGAACAAGAGTAGTAGTGTACAAAGACAAGTAAGAGAGCTGATCATGGAAGACTAAGGCCCTAATATAATGATGATGGTATAAGTGAGGACTGGATTGCACATGTATAATGAACTACTGGGGTTAGAATTGGGGCTTAGAATGACTCACTTTGGAAAAAGATTTATCATGCACAACATAGTTATATACAAGCCGATAGCTAGGGTACAAGGAGTCAAAGCCGATCAAAATAGTACAAAACTCCCCTAAATTCAAAAAGAAAAGAAAAAGTATACAAAAAGGAGAAAAAAAAATTTAAAATTTACGCAAAAAATGAAAAATCAAAAACTTGATGTGGATTTTATATTTCGTTTTAAAACCCTTTTTACTTGCAAGTGCACAAGGTTAATTGTAGACAAGCGAGTATAGGGGTGTCGATCCCATGAAGAACAATATTGATTTTTAATTTCAACTCTTCCAGCTATAAAGAATAAGTTGAATGAGGAGTGTAATTGTCGATATAATTTAAGAAGCAAAAAACAAGAGTAAAAGTGTTAGGTAGAGAGAATTCAGATGAGAGAATGTTCTAGGATTTCGGATTTCACCTTTGATGCATATATTGAATTGCTAATTCAAATGGGGATTTGATTTGTCGCTTGTGCAACTTAAGCTGCAAGCATTAAGTCATAAATTGAAAAGATTAATTATAATTATCAAATAAAATTATTTCTCTAGTGGCTTAGCATGAATTATTCTTTTTAGATATAACTCATCTAATTTATAGTATAAATTATTCAATTTTAACAATTACAATTTCAAGGCCATTTGCATAATGTCATATTAGTCTACAAGATCTAATATTCATTTGAAATAGCAAATTAAACTATTGTAATCAACATGATTAAACAATAGTGTTAGAATGCATAAGTAGGTTAAGATCAAGTTTACACTCAAAATTATGCAATCAAAGAGACAAAAATTACCCCAAAAGCAATTAGCAAAAATAATATTATTATCAAGGATCCATCTTAATCCTAGAAATGAGTAGTTTAGCCGACCATAGTTAGTGAAAACACTATAATAATTGGTATATTTCACTACCTATGTCCAAACTTTTGTACTCAATTACAAACTAATGAAGTAAACACTCTCAAATTTGACTCACAAATGAGATGAGAAGAGAAGAGAAAAATAGGCAACAAGCTTATTTTCTTCCAAACCCCTCAACCCAAATGATTTTGTCTTTCAAAATACTCTCAAGTCTCTAAAGAAAAATAGAAGATGGAAGGTGGAACGCTTGGATGAATGGATGAGTGCATGAATGGTTTGAGATAAGAGGGTGGTGTTGTATGTTGTGGTGTGTTCTTCCCCACTAGTGTGAGAAGAGGGAAGCCATATTTATAGATGGTGATGAAGGTGATGTTGATGATGAGGGAGTATGGGATGATGGTGGTGAAGGTGATGTTAATGATGAGGGAGTGTGGGATGATGGTGGTGAAGGTGATGATAATGATGAGGAAGTGTGGGATGATGGTGGTGAAGGTGATGATAATGATGAGGGAATGTTGGATGATGGTGGTGAAGGTGATGATAATGATGGGGAAGTGTGGGATGATAGTGGTGAAGGTGATGATAATGATGAGGAAGTGTTGTGAGAGTTTTTAAAAGAAGAGGGTGTGAGGTTTTTGTAATATTAGCTACTGGGCTTTCTTCGTCAGACTCCTCCTCTGTTAACTCTTCCAGTTTCTCTTCAATTAGGAGTAATAATTTTGTAACCCCAGTCCAAATAAATTATTATGGAAATAATATTTTTCCATAAATCATTATTTTTGGACCCACTTGATAGCTTAGTATGTAAAATGCGAACTTCGACGTCTTCTCTTCTCCTCATTATTTATTAACGCTCTTGAGCTTTAGGCATTGCATATGCGAGAGGTTCGAGTAGAATTAATCAATTCCATCCAAATTCTTCTGTTTTTATTCTCCCTGAAAATCACATAACACATGCATTATTTACTCACAAAAATATATTTCAAAGGCTTGAAAGTAGGTAAAAGAAAGGAGAAAATTACATATAAAATATGAATTATCAACTCCCCTACACCAAAACTTTGCTAGTCCTCGAGCAAAGATCAAAATTAAAAAAAAAAACTAACTAAACAGCTAACTCACTTTCGCAAGAATCACGGTTGCATTTAGCATAGGCAACACACCCTTTAAACCCCTTGGTTGCCCCAAGTGGACGAGTAAGGTCTCGTGAAGGTTTGCAGAAGATATACCTACAAAATCTTTGAAAAAGAAAAAGTAAAAGGAAAACACAAACTGAGGAACAAAAAGGATTTACAAATAAAAACACAAACATATATACAAGGGGGAAGCTTGCAGACATTCCAACCAGCCGAAACACCCATGCTCCAAGGACATCAACATGCATATAAAGATAATGTACACATCAAGAGTCTCTATTCCCATGACAGCATCAGCACACCAACTATTCACCCCACTGTACATCAAAACTGTGAATCCATCCCTGTGCTTAGTGTGCCAGTGTATCATCATCTTAGGACTGAGGCTTATTAGGACCAAACCCAATCCCACGCCGCCGACACAAACTACATTATTGGCTTATTAGCATGGAAAGAAGGCTTTTCCAGTAGTACTATTGCCTCAAAGGGTAGCATCCAGTGGCGCATACCTCAAAGGGTGCCTGTCAAGTGTTCCCAGTAGCAGTATTGCCTCAAAGGGTAGCACCCTATAGCGCATGCCTCAAAGGGAAACTTGTCATTCCAAACTAAAGATGGTTTCCACTTTTTCTCACTATATTTCTGTTTTTTTTTTTTGTTTTTTTTTTTTGTGTGAACTAAAAGCAGAAACCAACCACGAACAAGAGTAGTGGTGTACAAAGACAAGTAGGAGAGCTGATCATAGAAGACTAAGGCCCTAAGATAATGATGATGGTATAAGTGAGGACTGGATTGCACATGTATAATGAACTACTGGGGTTAGAATTGGGGCTTAGAATGACTCACTTGGAAAAAGATCTATCATGCACACATAGTTTATATACAAAAGCCGATAGCAAGGTACAAGGAGTTAAAGCCGATCAAAATTTACAAACTCCCCTAAAGTCCAAAGAAAGCAAAAATTATACAAACAGGAGAAAATAATTAAAAATTTACACAAAAATGAAAAATCAAAACTTGATGTGGATTTTATATTTGTTCGTTTAAACCCTTTTTACTTGCAATTGCACAAGGTTTTTTTAATTGTAGCCAAGCGAGTATAGGTGTCGATCCTATGAAGAACAATATTGATTTTTACTTTCAACTCTTCCAACGATAAGACTAAGTTGAATGAGGAGTGTAATTATCAATATAATTAAAGAAGCAAAAAGAAGAGTAAATGTGTCAAGTAGAGAGAATTCAGATGAGAGAATGTTCTAGGATTTCGGATTTCACCTTTGAAGTAAATATTGAATTGCTAATTCAAATGGGGATTTGATTTGTCTCTTGTACAACTTAAGCTACAAGCATTAAGTCATAAATTGAAAAGATGAATTATAATTATCAAATAAAATTATTTATCTATTGGCTTAGCAAGAATTATTCTTTTTAGATATTACTCATCTAATTTCTAGCATAAATTATTCAATTTTAACAATTACAATTTTAAGGCCATTTGCATAATGTCATATTAGCCTACAAGGTCTAATATTCATTTGAGATAGCAAATTAAACTATTGTAATCAACATGATTAAACAATAGTATTAGAATGCATAAGTAGGTTAAGATCAAGTTTACACTCAAAATTATGCAATCAAAGAGACAAAAATTACCCCAAAAGAAATTAGCAAAAATAATATTATTATCGAGGATCCATCCTAATCTTAGAAATGAGTAGTTTAGCCGACCATAGTTAGTGAAAACACCATAATAATTGGTATATTTCACTACCTATGTCCAAACTTTTGTACTCAATTACAAACTAATGAAGTAAACACTCTCAAATTTGACTCACAAATGAGATGAGAAGAGAAGAGAAAAATAGGCAACAAGCTTATTTTCTTTCAAACCCCTCAACCCTAATGATTTTGTCTTTCAAAATACTCTCAACTCTCTAAAGAAAAATAGAAGATGGAAGGTGGAATGCTTGGATGAATGGATGAGTGTATGAATGGTTTGAGATAAGAGGGTGGTGTTGTATGTTGTGGTGTGCTATGCCCCTAGTGTGAGAAGAGGAAAGCCATATTTATAGATGGTGATGAAGGTGATGATAATGATGAGGGAGTATGGGATGATGGTGGTGAAGGCGATGATAATGATGAGGGAGTGTGGGATGATGGTGGTGAAGGTGATGATAATGATGGTGATGAAGGTGATGATAATGATGAGGAAGTGTGGGATGATGGTGGTGAAGGTGATGATAATGATGAGGGAATGTTGGATGATGGTGGTGAAGGTGATGATAATGATGAGGAAGTGTGGGATGATAGTGGTGAAGGTGATGATAATGATGAGGAAGTGTTGTGAGAGTTTTTAAAAGAAGAGGGTGTGAGGTTTTTGTAATATTAGCTACTGGGCTTTCTTCGTCAGACTCCTCCTCTGTTAAGTCTTCCAGTTTCTCTTTAATTAGGAGTAATAATTTTGTAACCCCAGTCCAAATAAATTATTATGGAAACAATATTTTTCCATAAATCATTATTTTTGGACCCACTTGATAGCTTAGTGTGTAAAATGCGAACTTCGACGTCTTCTCTTCTCCTCATTATTTATTAACGCTCTTGAGGTTTAGGCATTGCATATGCGAGAGGTTCGAGTAGAATTAACCAATTCCATCTAAATTCTTCTATTTTTATTCTCCCTGAAAATCACATAACACATGCATTATTTACTCACAAAAATATATTTCAAAGGCTTAAAAGTAGGTAAAAGAAAGGAGAAAATTACATATAAAATATGAATTATCAACTCCCCCACACCAAAACTTTGCTAGTCCTCGAGCAAAGATCAAAATTAAAAAAAAACTAACTAAACAGCTAACTCACTTTCGCAAGAATCACTGTTACATTTAGCATAGGCAACAAGCCCTTTAAACCCCTTGGTTGCCCCAAGTGGACGAGTAAGGTCTCGTGAAGGTTTGCAGAAGATATACCTACAAAATCTTTGAAAAAGAAAAAGTAAAAGGAAAACACAAACTGAGGAACAAAAAGGATTTACAAATAAAAACACAAACATATATACAAGGGGGAAGCTTGCATACATTCCAACCAGCCGAACCACCCATGCTCCAAGGACATCAACATGCATATAAAGATAATGCACACATCAAGTGTCTCCATTCCCATGACAGCATCAACACACCAACTGTTCACCCCACTGTACATCAAAACTGTGAATCCATCCCTGTGCTTAGTGTGCTAGTGTACCATCATCTTAGGACTCAGGCTTATTAGGACCAAACCCAATCCCACGCCGCCGACACAAACTACATTATTGGCTTATTAGCATGGAAAGAAGGCTTTCCCAGTAGTACTATTGCCTCAAAGGGTAGCACCCAGTAGCGCATACGTCAAAGGGTGCCTGTCAAGTGTTCCCAGTACTAGTATTGCCTCAAAAGGTAGCACCCAATAGCCCATGCCTCAAAGGGAAACTTATCATTCCAAACTAAAGATGGTTTCCACTTTTTCTCACTGTATTTCTTTTTTTTTTTGTTTTTTTTTTGTGTGAACCAAAAGCGGAAACCAACCACGAACAAGAGTAGTTGTGTACAAAGACAAGTAGGAGAGCTGATCATGGAAGACTAAGGCCCTAAGATAATGATGATGGTATAAGTGAGGACTGGATTGCACAAGTATAATGAACTACTGGGGTTAGAATTGGGGCTTAGAATGACTCACTTGGGAAAAGGATCTATCATGCACAACATCGTTATATACAAGCCGATAGCTAAGGTACAAGGAGTCAAAGCCGATCAAAATAGTACAAAATTCCCTTAAATTCAAAAAGAAAAGAAAAAATATACAAAAAGGAGAAAAAAAATGAAAAATTTACACAAAAAATGAAAATTTTTCACAAAAATAAGATGAAAAGGGGAGATGACCCCACCCCCACACCTAAATCTCACAATGTCCTCATTGGGAGCCGTGAGTCATCACCAACACACAAAAATAAAGAAAACAAAATCAAACACAAAACATACAAAATCGTTAAATATATACACAAGCTAACACACTCTCCCAAAAACACAATCGCACCCAATGAACAACAAGATCACACATATATACAAACTAACACCACCAAAAACATGTATAAACCAACCCAACAACACCACCAGTCACAACACAATAAATATCCACAAAAACACAAAAACGGTGATCATAGCCATCAACGGCTCAACAACATCCAAATTTCATCACAAGATGATCACCAACAAAAACACAATCCTAATATCCACGACTAAACAAAAACAAAAAGAGAGAAAAAAAATAAAAAGAAGGGGGGGAGAGTGAGAACGAGTATACCAGGTCGGGTATTGAATGTACCCGAACTATTCCACGACGACATAAGGAGCATCAGCCACTCCTTGCCGCTCAAGATGCGAGTCGTCAGCTCAGATGCAGTCAAAGCTCGTAAGAGCTTATCATGCATTGCTGCATGCATCTCAGAATGGTGTGAATAAGAGAACACTGATAGCGCGAGGAAATCATATTCATAGAAGCCCAATAAGTCAAACTCGCAAAGTACCTTCACAACCACTACCAACCACAAAAACCAAAAACCAAGTGAGGAATCACACCCAAAAATACAAGCACACCAAAAATAAAATAAAATAAAATAAAAGACTCAAACTTTCCTAGAAAGATTGGGTTACCTCCCAACAAGTGCTAAGTTTTGTGTCTTCAGCCAGACAAGGTCCCACCCACTAATCATAGTAGACAGGGTCTACTAGATTAATGGATTCAATCAAACCAGGGTCAATATCATGAGTCACAACAGGTTTCAAACGTTGGCCATTTACCATAAGAACTCGACCATGTTGGGGATCCATAATTTGAACTGCCCCAGAGGGAAACACTTGTTGGACGACAAAAGGACCATCCCATCTAGATCTCAACTTGCCAGGAAATAGCTTAAGCTTGGAGTTAAAAAGCCAAACCTTCTGATTAGGTTCAAAAGATTTACGAGAAATCATTTTATCATAAAAAGCTTTGGTTTTGGCTTTATAAATCTTAGCATTCTCATAGGCTTCATTATGTAATTCATCTAATTCATTCAATTGAAACCTACGGTTAGAACCTGCTTGTTTTATATCAAAATTAAAAGCTTTAATAGCCCAAAAAGCACGGTGTTCTAATTCAACTGGCAAATGACAAGCCTTACCAAAAAGAAGTCGGTAAGGAGACATCGTAATGGGAGTCTTAAAAGCAGTACGATAGGCCCAAAGAGCATCATGCAATCTCAAAGACCAGTCTTTCCTATCTGGTTGAACCGTTTTCTCAAGTATAGACTTGATCTCACGATTAGACACCTCAACTTGACCACTAGTCTGAGGATGATAAGGAGTAGCTACTTTATAAGTCACAGAATACTTTCTAAGCAAAGCCTCAAAAGATCGATGACAAAAATGATTACCTCCATCACTAATGAGAGTTCTAGGGGTACCATATCGACAGAAAATGCATTCTTTCACAAATTTAACCACAACCTTGTGGTCATTAGTCATAGTAGCCTGAGCTTCCACCCATTTTGACACATAATCAACAGCAACCAATATGTATACAAAGCCAAAAGATTAGGAAAAGGGACCCATGAAATCAATGCCCCACACATCAAATATTTCAACAATCAGAATAGGGGAAAGGGGCATCATATCACGACGGGACAGGGTACCCGTACGTTGACAACGCTCACAAGCAAGACAAAATTAGTGGGCATCGCTAAACAGAGTGGGCCAGAAGAACCCACCTTGTAGGACTTTAGCAGCTGTCCTACGACCTCCAAAGTGATCACCATAAGCGTAAGAGTGACAAAAGGTGAGAATACTATGAATTTCACTTTTAAGGACACATCTACGTACCACTTGGTCAGGGCAATGTTTGAAAAGATGAGGGTCTTCCCAATAGTAATACCTTACCCGTGAGAAGAACCTATCTTTCTCTTGTTTGCACCAGTGAGGAGGAATCTTTCCAGTGGCAAGGTAGTTCACAATGTGAGCAAACCAAGGGATAGGGGTATGTGACACAGCAAATAGTTGCTCATCAGAAAAGTGGTCAGAGAATCCAACTGAGTCATCAGTACACTCAGTAAGGATTCTAGACAAGTGGTCTGTAACAGAATTTTCAGAACCTTTCCTATCTTTTATTTCAATATCAAACTCTTAGAGCAACAAAATCCATCTAATGAGTCTTGGTTTAGTGTCATCCTTAGCCAACAAGTGTCTTAATGCAGCATGATCAGTAAACACAATCACTTTTGAACATAAAAGGTATGGACGGAACTTATCAAGTGCAAATACAACAGCTAGCAACTCTTTCTCAGTAGTTGAATAGTTCTTTTGAGCATCAGTAAGAGTCCTACTAGCATAGTAAATGACATAAGACATTCCATTCACCCTTTGACCCAAAACAGCCCTAATAGCAAAATCAGATGCATCACACAAAATCTCAAATGGTAAAGAAAAATCAGGGGGTTGCACAATAGGGGCTGACAGCAATGAAGACCGAAGCTTCTCAAAAGCTTTCACACAAGACTCATCAATCACAAAAGGAGCATCTTTAGTGAGGAGATTAGCAAGTGGACGAGCAACTTTACTAAAATCCTTAATAAACCTTCTATAGAAACCAACATGACCAAGGAAAGATCTGACTTGCTTCACAGAAGAAGGTACAGGCAGATTAGAAATCAAATCAACCTTGGCTTTATCAACCTCAATCCCTTTTTTAGATACTTTGTGGTCTAACACAATCCCTTCTTGGACCATGAAGTGACTTTTTTCCCAACTCAAAACAAGATTCACTTCTTCACATCTTTTTAGCACAGTGGATAAATTAGCAAGGCACATATCAAAGGAAGAACCAAAAACAGAGAAATCATCCATAAACACCTCCATGAAATTATCAATATAATCAGTAAATATGGCCATCATTCATCTCTGAAATGTGGAAGGTGCATTACACAACGTAAAAGGCATCCTCCGATAGGTAAAGGTACCCGATGGGCATGTAAATGTCGTTTTCTCTTGGTTCTCAGGATAGATAGGTATTTGGTTGTAACCAGCATAACCATCTAAAAAGCAATAAAAACTTTGTCCAGCCAATTTTTTCAAAATTTGATCAATAAATGGGAGGGGAAAATGGTCCTTTCTAGTTACAGAATTCAGCTTTCTGTAATCAATACACACTCTCCACCCTGTGGTCTGTCTAGTAGGAATCAATTCACCTTCATTATTCTTAACCACAGTTATGCCAGATTTCTTAGGGACCACTTGAATCGGACTAACCCATTGACTATTAGAAATAGGGTAGATAATGCTGGCATCTAAAAGCTTTACTACTTCTTTCTGAACAACTTCTTTCATATGAGGGTTTAGTCTGCGTTGCATTTGCCTAATAGGTTTGGCATCGTCCTCTAAATGAATCCTATGCATACAAATTGTAGGACTAATCTCTTTCAAATCAGCCACTGACCACCCAATCGCACTCTTATGATCAGATAAGACACGGATCAACTCTTCCTCTTGATCAAAAGATAAAAGAGAGGATATAATAACAGGCAAGGTCTCTTTGGGGCCTAAAAACACAAACTTGAGCGAATCAGGAAGAGGGTTCAACTCAAGTTTAGGTGGGGACACAACAGAAGGTGGTATAGGAGAACTAGCCAAAGGGGGAAGGGGTTTATAAGTGGACACCCAAGAAGAAGATTCAAGATAAGGAGTGAAATCAAGAGAATAATCCATCTCATCTATTGCACTTCCTAAATCACATAATCTCAAATCCCCACAGGAAAGACACGTTCCCAAGGGATCACTAGTCAGAATAGCAGGCAAAGCTTCTTCAATCATTTCATCAATCACATCAATGAAGAAGCATTCAGATTCATCTTCAAACATAGGTTGAACAGAAGCTTTGAAAATATTAAGCCTAACCCTCATGTTCATGACTGAGACATCCATCACTCCCGACCTATAGTTAATGATAGCATTAGCTGTGGCTAGAAATGGACACCCTAAAATAAGAGGGATTTGCTTAGAAGCATGACTGGGGTCCATGTCCAACACAACAAAATCAACAGGAAAGAATCCTTTATCAATTTGCATCAAGACATCATCTATCCGCCCTCTAGAAGTCCTAATTGACCTACCAGCAAGCTGAAGGGTATAGTTGGATGGTTTTAGTTCACCTAATCCCAACTCTAAGTAAACAAAATATGGTATTAAATTAACACTAGAACCCAAATCTAAAAGTGCCTTTTCGATTTTATGATTGCCTATGTAACATGAGATGGTAGGGATACCAGGATCTTTGAACTTAGGTGGAGTGCCACATTTCAAAATCGAGCTCACTTGTTCACTTAGAAGAACCTTTTTAGACTTGTCATCTTTACATTTTCTTTTAAAAGTGCACATATCTTTAAGGAACTTAGCATAAGCAGGGATTTGTCTAATCGCTTCCAAGAGAGGAAGATTGACCTTAACTTGCTTAAAGGTCTCTAGGATGTCATCTCTTTGCTTGTCTTTCTTATAAGGGAATGGTGCATCCAAAGCTTAAGGGTAAGGAATACTTGGCTTATATGTCACAGAAGAGTCAAACACAACAGGAGCAGGGGATGGATCATTCTCTTTTTTAGATTCGAGGTCACTCTTCAATGGCTTAAGTCTTCCATTTTTATCATGTTCTTTCTCACTCACCTTGTTGTCTACTTCTTTACCACTACTAAGAACCATTACAGCTTTCAATTACTCAAATTGTTGGCCTTTAGGGTTCTGTATGGGATGATTTAGAAGTTTACCTTCTTCTCTTTTACCTACAGTTATGGCCAGTTGCCCAAGTTGGGTTTCTAACCTAGCTATGGATTGTGAATGGGAGTCAACAATATGTAATTTAGACTCAATTCCTTGAACTTCAGAATCAACATTTTGCACAATAGAAGTCAAGGTACCAAGGGCAGAAATTACCTTGTCAATTTCAGAGCTCCCAGATGGAGTTGGGTGGGAAGAAGGAGGAGCATATTTCTGGTTTTGAAAACTAGGAGGGGTAAGTCTACTGGAATGGGCCTGAGGATTCTCAGCGTTTTGAGACCTCCATGAAAAATTAGGATGATTTCTCTAACCATGGTTATAGGTATTTAAATACGGATTGTTAGAAGGAGGAAATCCTTGGGCAGCATTTACTTGTTCAGGTACACAGTCAGACTTACTAATACACGGACAGTCAACAGAAGCATGCATGGGACTAGCACAAGTCGAACATACATCTTGCATAGAAGGGGCATTAGACACTTTGTTCATGCACAATAATTGATCAAATTTCTTAGTTAAAGCATCAACTTTACTAGAAAGGTCAACTGAATGTGAAACCTCATAAATCCCCCCTTTACTTCCTAATTTCCTAGGCAAATCAGAATGTGAGGAAGTAGCATGCAGATGTGAATTTTTACTCAAATGTTCAAACAATTCCCAAGCTTCTTCAGGAGTTTTGTACAAGAAATTACCACCACATGATGCATCAACCATTTGTCTATTATGCTCATCTAAACCAGAGTAAAAATTCTGGACAAGTTGCCACATAGGTACCTTGTGGTGAGGACAACTTCTCAACAACTCTTTAAACCTTTCCCAACTTTCATGTAATTACTCATTTTTATTCTGCAAGAAAGTAGTTATAGCACATCTTAAAGCAGTTAGTTTTCCAATTGAGAAAAACTTTTTCAAGAATTCCTTTTACAATTGATCCCAAGTGGTGATATTTGTCTTAGTATCCAACCAAGCTTTAGCTTTATCTTTCAAGGAAAAAGGAAAAAGCTGCAAGCGAAGAACATCATCAGAGATATTATTCAAGAACACAGTAGAACAAATCTCTAAGAACGCATTAATATGCTTGAAAGGATTTTCAGACTCTAACCCATAAAACAACGGTACCATTTGGATAAGAGAATGTTTAATCTCAAATGGCACCGTAACAGTGGGCATGCGTGATCTTGTAGGTGAGTCATAAGTGGCGGGAGTGAAATACTTCTTAAGTTGCTTAGGTGGTTGGGTTTGTTCTTCGGCCATCTTTTTCTGAGATTCTTTTTTCTTAACTCTTATCTTTCAAAGAGAGCATTCAATTTCAGGATTATATGGTATGAGATCTAAGTATAAAGAACGTCTACCATGCATATACCCACAAACAACCAAAAGAATAGAATGAAATCACAACCATAATAATAATCACCAAATAGAAGAAGAAAAGTGAAGAGAGAGATAAGAAGAGAAAAGAAAATTAAAAAAATAAAAGATCTAAGGGATTGGGGAAAAAACTGGAAAAAAAAAAATAATAACCGAAATAAAAGGGATGGGGAAAAATGAAAGGAAAACAAAATGGAATAAAAGGGAGGGGGATTGTTAGATTAGATGCAATAAATAAAGTAACAGAAATAAAAGAGTTAGATTAGAAGGGATAGGAAAAGCAGTTAGATTAGACGGGAAGAAGGAATAACAGAAATAAAATAGTTAGATTAGAAGGGATTGGGGAAAGAAAAAAAAAAAAAAGCTAAATAAAATAACTGAAATAAAAGGGATAGGGATAGAGAAATAAATAAAATTGCTAGATTAGTAGGAAGGGGAAATAAAATAAAAGAAAGAGAAAAAATCAAAAATCACTATTCGTTTCCCAGCAACGGCGCCAAAAACTTGATGTGGATTTTATATTTCGTTTTAAAACCTTTTTTACTTGCAAGTGCACAAGGTTAATTGTAGACAAGCGAGTATAGGGGTGTCGATCCCATGAGGAACAATATTGATTTTTGATTTCAACTCTTCCAACTATAAAGAATAAGTTGAATGAGGAGTGTAATTATCGATATAATTTAAGAAGCAAAAAACAAGAGTAAAGGTATTAAGTAGAGAGAATTCAGATGAGAGAATGTTCTAGGATTTCGGATTTCACCTTTGATGCATGTATTGAATTGCTAATTCAAATGGGGATTTGATTTGTCTTTTGTGCAACTTAAGCTACAAGCATTAAGTCATAAATTGAAAAGATTAATTATAATTATCAAATAAAATTATTTATCTAGTGGCTTAGCATGAATTATTCTTTTTAGATATAACTCATCTAATTTCTAGTATAAATTATTCAATTTTAAGACCATTTGTATAATGTCATATTAGTCTATAAGATCTAATATTCATTTTAGATAGCAAATTAAACTATTGTAATCAACATGATTAAACAATAGTGTTAGAATGCATAAGTAGGTTAAGATCAAGTTTACACTCAAAATTATGCAATCAAAGAGACAAAAATTACCCCAAAAGAAATTAGCAAAAATAATATTATTATCAAGGATCCATCTTAATCCTAGAAATAAGTAGTTTAGCTGACCATAGTTAGTGAAAATATCATAATAATTGGTATATTTCACTACCTATGTCCAAACTTTTGTACTCAATTACAAACTAATGAAGTAAACACTCTCAAATTTGACTCACAAATGAGATGAGAAGAGAAGAGAAAAATAGGCAACAAACTTATTTTCCTCCAAACCCCTCAACCCAAATGATTTTGTTTTTCAAAATACTCTCAACTCTTTAAAGAAAAATAGAAGATGGAAGGTGGAATGCTTAGATGAATGGATGAGTGTATGAATGGTTTGAGATAAGAGGGTGGCGTTGTATGTTGTGGTGTGCTATCCCCCTAGTGTGAGAAGAGGGAAGCCATATTTATAGATGGTGATGAAGGTGATGATAATGATGAGGGAGTATGGGATGATGGTGGTGAAGGTGATGATAACGATGAGGGAGTGTGGGATGATGGTGGTGAAGGTGATGATAATGATGGTGATGAAGGTGATGATAATGATGAGGAAGTGTTGGATGATGGTGGTGAAGGTGATGATAATGATGAGGAAGTGTGGGATGATGGTGGTGAAGCTGATGATAATGATGAGGGAAGGTGGTGAGAGTTTTTGAAAGAAGAGGGTGTGAGGTTTTTGTAATATTAGCTACTGGGCTTTCTTCTTTAGACTCCTTCTCTGTTAAGTCTTCCAGTTTGTCTTCAATTACGAGTAATAATTTTGTAACCCTAGTCCAAATAAATTATTATGGAAATAATATTTTTCCATAAATCATTGTTTTTGGACCGACTTGATAGCTTAGTGTGTAAAATGCGAACTTCGACGTCTTCTCTTCTCTTCATTATTTATTAATGCTCTTGAGCTTTAGGCATTGCATATGCAAGAGGCTCGAGTAGAATCAATCAATTCCACCCAAATTCTTCTATTTTTATTCTACCTGAAAATCACATAACACATGCATTATTTATTCACAAAAATATATTTCAAAGGCTTGAAAGTAGGTAAAAGAAAGGAGAAAAATACATATAAAATATGAATTATCATAAAGACCCTGCCATCTAAAGTCGCAGCTTCTTCTGGTCTTCTCTTTTTTCCTTTTGTTCATTGGTGGCTCTATTTGGTGACTCAGTATCAATGAAGTTTCCTTTTTTGATTATCTTTGCCTTCATGACTTGTTGTTTAACTTCATGCTATATACATGTCGTACCATTCTTCTTTAGGACTATAGACTTTCAGCCCCCAAGTTAAACAGCAAGTAAGGGAGTCAAGCCTGGTGACCTGAGCCCCCAGGGGCTCAAGTTGTAGCGAATGACCGAGGGCCGTGTTATGGGACCTTTAGCCCGTGGGGGCCTAAAGGGATGGGGGCAATGTGAGGGAGGGAACCAATCATGGTCGAGAATGCTCATGCTCATTTTAGCTGAAAGTTATGGCAGTACATAACATCGACCTTATAGGAGAGCTGAACTGATAAATATAGTACTTGCGTAAATTGCTGCTGTGCTAAATCTGTGGGATAGGCACTCCCTATAGGGTAGTGAGGCGGTAGGTCCTGGGATGAACCCGCTCAACCACCTTATAAGGTCCCTCCTAGTTAGCCGTAAGCTTGTTGTGTTCACCACATCGAGCCACTGCCTTGGTCCAACGTACCACCAAATCACTAATGTGTTGGGGTTGTGCTCTGACTGATCTATCATGGAGCCACGCCACACATAATATGTAGAGTGCCTCGCGGAGGAGAACGTCACCTCAAATGGAGGGGAGCAAGTCTAGTGCTTCGCCTATGGCCGCATTGTTGAGGGCCTCTTGGAATGTGGTGAGGCAATGTGTGTGGAGGGCCACCTCGATGAAGATAACAACTACGGAGCCATATGTAAGCATGAACGGAGTTTTTTCCATTGCGGTGTGCGGAGGACCATAACACTCTAGGTAGTTCATCTGCCCAATTGCCCTTAGCATTGTCGAGCTTCTTTTCCAAGCTGTGTAGGATAACTGTATTGGCCGCCTTTGCTTAGCCATTGGCTTGCAAATGTGCTACCGTAGTGAATCACGCCTAACAACCCAAGTTACGCAAGTGGTAAATGACTTTGCATGTGTCAAATTACTGTGCATTGTCAAATACCATCGCTCTAGAGACACCGAATCGAGTAATGATGTTCTTCTAAATGACTTTTCGTACTTCCACGATGGTGATAGAGGTGACAGCTTCAGCTTCCATCGACTTGATGAAATAATCCATAATGACAAAGAGCTACTTGCGCTGACCAGTTGCCTTAGGAAAAAGCCTCAAAATATCTATTCCCTATATGGCAAAGAGTATAGGACTAACGATGGGAGTGAGTGCGGTAGTGGGCTTCTGCTACATAGGGGAAAATTTATGACATTTATCACACTTGCATGCTAGAGTCATGGCATCTTCTCGCAACAAAGGCCAATAATAACCGATGGGATGACGACGATCGTGAGTGCGTGCTCAGCAATATGTAAACTGCAAACTCCTTCGTGGATTTCTTCGAGGACTTCCTGTCCCATTTTCAATGTTACATAATACAGTAGTGGTCAGGCCTGAGAGCATTTGTACAGTGTTTCGTCATATAAGATGAATCAATTCGCCTGCCACTTCAAACGCTTGGCCTCCTCAACATCCGCGGGTAACATCCCCTCAGCCAGATACGCCCTAATGTGGTCCATCCAAGTGGAACTTCTATCAAGGCATAGGACCTCTCGAGGTTCGATGACCATTCCTATCAAAATTTCCCATTGGATCCTCTTTGGCTTCCTATCCTCTAAGGAGCTAGCTAACTTGGATAAGGCGTCTGCTTCGTGGTTTTCAGATTACAGGATATGCGATATCGAAAAGTGCTTCAAGAGGCCGGTGGCTTCATGCATTTGGCAGACGTAAGCCGCCATGGTGTCATCCTTAACTTCGTGCTCCCCGTTAAGCTGGCTAACGACTAACTGTGAGTCTGAGTAAGCATTGACTGAATCGGCTCTAGGCGTGTAGTATAACTCTATTCCAGCTATTAGGGCTTTGTACTTAGCCTCATTATTAGAGGCCTTGAACATGAATTTTAGGGTGTGTTCATGCTATGGGGGGTTTCAATGATCAAGCCTACCCTGCTCCTGTCTCTGGTCAAAGAGCCATCTACGTAGAGGTTCCAGAAGTCAGGGACTGAGGAAGTCTCAGGGGCCGCACTCGCATTTTCTGCGAAAAAATAGGCCAAGGCCTGTGCTTTGATCACACGTCGCGCCTCGAAAATGATATCATACTGAGATAATTCCACCGCCTATTTTAGTAGTCTGCCAGACACGTCTAACATTTGTAGCACATTTTTCAAGGGTTGGTCAGTGAGGACCGTTGCTTTGTGGGCTTCAAAGTGCGGGCGAAGCTTTCAGCTTGCTAATACCAGGGTGTAGGTGAACTTCTCCATAAGAGGGTAGTTCGATTTAGCTCTTGCTGAGGTGTGGCTTATATAGTAGATGGGAATCTATTCCTGATCCCTTTTTACTTCTAGGTATCACTCACCACCTACTAAAAAACGACAAGGTATAGGAGTAGTGACTTGGTAGGACTAGCTATTTTGGGCACGCAAGCAAGGTATGCCTTTGTTTATTAAAAGGCATCGTTCGCCTCTTAATCCCATGCGAAGTGTGCGTGCTTTCAGAGGATGCGGAAGAAGGGTTCTCACTAATCTACTGACTTTGACGTGAAGCAACCTAGGGCTACTATGCACCTCGGTTAGCCGCTGACCTTCCCTCATATTTCGTGGGGGTCTCACATCCAGAACTGCTTTTACCTTGTTTGGTTTGCCTCCCCATGTTGTACACTTCAAAGAATTTCGAACATGCCACACAAGTTGTCACCGTGCCGAGTGTCCTGCACGCTCTTAACAATCTTATCATCTATGAACACCTCCATGTTTTTCCTAATAAGGGGCTCAAAAACTCAACAATCTCTAATAGCTAGCTCCAGCATTCTTTAGCCTAAAAGGCATGACTTTGTAGCAACATAGCCCTCAATCAGTTACAAAGGCTGCCTTTTCTTGATCCTCGCAATACAAAGGAATTTGGGGATACCTCAAAAAGCATCCATGAGGTTTAGCATGATGTAACCTGCCGTGGCATCTACAAGCTTGTCAATCTTCGAGGGAGGGGGGACTATCCTTAGGGCATGCCTTGTTCAAATCAGTGAAGTTGACACACATTCATCAGGAACTATTGGGTTTCTTAATGAGTACCACGTTGGAAATCGACAAGCTCCATATTTAGCCGGTGGTCTATGACTGTGGGGCTAATACCAGGCATCTCTTGAGGGCCAAAAGAGTAGGTGTCCTTATACTCCTGAAGGAGCCCAACCAGAGCATGCCTTGCTTTGTTGGCCATCTCTCAGCCTATCTGGACCGTGCAGTTGGGGTGCCCTTCACCGAGGGTGACGACTTTTGTGTGGTCAACTGGCTCTGGTCATGGATGCTTTAGATCTGCCAAAGTGAGGGTGTAGATGGTCAAGGCCTCAACAGCAGTAGAGGGTGCAATGTGCGGCTTTCTAAGCGGCGGCTAGTTCCTGAGGAGCTCTTACGCGCTCGAGCATTCCGCCAATGGTCGTATGCTAACCAAATAGCATTCTTGGGCCATCCTTTGATCTCCAAGAAGTTTTTCAATGCTATCGTCATCTGCTTTATATTGAAATTGCAGTAGATATGAGCTGATAACGCCTTAACCTTGTGTACGGTTGGTCGCCCCAGGATGACATTATAAGCCTTGGGGATGTCTACAGCTAGTAAATTGACCTCCGAATTTTAGAACTTAGATTTATCTCCGAACAGTAAACGGAGATGGATTACTCCCCTTGGAGTCACCTCCTGGCCTCCAAAGCCTAAGATGGGATGTACAAGAGGGGTGATTTCCCTTCCTGGGTATTTAAGTCTCTTGAGACAGTCCTAGGTGATGATATCAGTGGAACTCCTAGTGTCAATAAAGATTCGACACCCGAGGGCATTGGCCACCTTTAAATTGAGGACCAATGGGTCATTGTGTGGGGAGGGGGGAGCTAAAACTTTGGCCTTCCTGTTCGTCGAATATCATGGTTGGGAAGGTTATGCGGGTCCCATGTTCAGTCGTCATGACCTGCTGCATTCTTTGCATTTGGGCTTTCCACGCAGTATGGGTAATGCCCTCGATGTAGCCTCCAGCTATGGTGGCCACGATCTCGATGGAGCATTTCTCCTCTCGACATTCTTTACATGCCAAGTTGAGGTCCTTGCGAAAAGATCGTGGGTTTCTCTTCAAGAAGCGATCTGTCTGCCCTTTATTCACAAGCTCATGGATGGCCTTCTTCAATTTCTTGCACTCGGCAGTACTGTGACCATGTTATTCATGAAATTCACAGTACTTGACATAGCAATAATGGGCGATAGCTTCTTCAACATAGGGTGTTATTTCACTTCCATCAGTATGCTTCTCGGGTACAAAGTGAAGCGTGAATCCCTAACATGATTCCTTTGCTTCTTTTCCCCTAGCCCGGTGCTCATATCTCCATGGACTTTAGCCTTCCGCGAAGCGTTAGTTATCTATTCATAGATCTAATTGCTCGAATAAAGTCCGCGACCTTCCTCAAGGCCTCAGATAAGGAAGTTTCCTTTTGCTCGGCCAAGGAGAATTTGAACTGTCTGTTCTTGAAACGGTTGAGGAAGGTGGTGTATCTCACCCCATCCTCTAAGTCTGGAATTAGGACAACCTCCTGGTGAAATCTTTTCATAAACTCTACCAGTGACTCTTGCGGTCGTTGCTTGATTTTCGACAGATGAATGCTAGTTCGGATGTCCTGATGGCTAGTAATGAACTGGCGAATAAATCGATCTGTCAAGTCTTAGAAGTAGGAGATGCTTTCAAGGGCTAGGTCGTTAAACCAGGCCTGCGCCACCCATTTTAGAGTGGCAGGAAAGCACCGACAATAGGCGGCGGCGTCCACATCTTGGACGTACATCTAAGCCTTTTATACACCTAGGTGATCCTCAGGGTCTGTGATTCCATCATTCAGTTCCAAGTTGGGCAACTTTACTTTCCAGAACCTATGTACATTGATTACCTCAACATTAAAGGGCGTGTTAAATGGTACTTGATAGGGTTCATAGGCTATCGGCCCACTTCGACTACTGATGGACTCCAGCGATGGGAGTCGTTCCTTAATGGACCGTGCCCTAACCGGCTGGCCCCTTGCGGGCATTGGCTATGGGGGATGCACGCGGGTGGGTTACTTGTGCACATCTGTGCCAAGGGCCATCGAGGGTGCGCCCTCTCCTAGGGATTCCTCTGAGCAGTCTCGATGTCTGCTCTTGTTCTTTAAATCAAACTGTATGTTGCCTGTCGACCCCGAATGATTTGTCGAGTGTCCGTTTGAACCGTTCGGTCATGATTTTCTTTGTGAGACCACCCATTGGCCCTAGGCCAAGCAATCTCTTAAGCATCGCCATCTCTGAGCGGTGACCCTGTAGGGGTGTGCCTGTGAGATGGCTCGCCCCCGCAATGGGCACATAGTTAAACGTAGGCAATGACCTCGTGGAGCTCACAGCCTCCATGGTTTTCTTCATGTGCTCGGTCACTTGCTATAAGAGGGTGTCAGCTGTGGTAGTCATAAAGTTCTGGAGTACGTCGACAGTAATGCATGCCTCCCTCTCAGGCCACTCTGGCCAACCGAATGAGGAGTCGCCTATGAGCTTTCTGAGGTGTCCTGCACCTCATGAGCCACCAGTACATCCACCATCAGGTTCTTGTCTCTTCTAGCACACGCCTAAGTAGCATCGCTCGCTACCATCATTCACCGCTCAGTCCCCACAGGCGGCGACAAATATGTTTCCGAACAAACTGTTGTCCATGAATGATGTGCGGTAAGAATGGCTTGACGTGATGATAGGGGCTTTTTTGTATAGGTCTCCTTGTGATGGGCACTCATCCTACAAAAAAGGCATCCCTGGATGGGGATTCAGGGAATGGCAATCCGATGGTTAAGTCAGTGTAGGGCCTTAGTGAAAAGATAAAGCAGTAACAATAAATGACAAAAGGTTGCATTTTTTTCGGAAAGATGATGTCTTTTCAGAAAGTATGTAGAGGATTCGATACTCTTAGGACAACCCCCCACTTTATCAGCCCCCTTTATTCGAGGTGAGTGGGTAGGCATTTATAGTTCCTGCAGCTCAAGACAAACTCGTAATTTGAGTAGGGTATCCCTCCATGGGCTTAGAGACGATCAACTCCTTGAGGCCCATGAAGGCTTAATAATTGACCCCAGGCCCAGGCCTATTAGTATAGGTGTGGGACCCTCATCAGCGTCCTTTGATTAGGCTAAATCAGGCTTGTCAATTACTTAAATTAGCTTCTCTTTTCTATCATTCACTGCATCGCACATGTTGCCTTTAGTCGAACAAATCTTGTCAAACCAACAAACATCACTTGAACTGTCTCCTCGTCAAAATTCAAGCTATTTTTCTTGTAATTCACAGTATTTCCAGCTTTATCTACGGTAAACAATTTCACACCCCCAAAAGAATAAAGGAAGAAAGATTGAATCACTAAAGCAATAAAAACCTTATGTGAATGGACATGATGCACAGAGGAAGCATCATGAGGAAGTAGCCAAAGATTGAGCACAAATTGCATAGCACAGTGGGTTAATTAAAACCAAGACCTCATGTAAAGGAAAACGTTGGTAACCAAGGCCGTAAAACTTATAACGAAGTTTACTGAGGGCATCTATAAGAAGTCATTGCATTTGCAGGACATAGAAACATCAAAATAAAGAAGAAAAACTTTTAAACCAAATTTAATAATCAAAACCAAGACTAGTTAGAAATTGAAAATCCTAATCTAAACAAAATTTTAAACAAAACCAAGTTCAGACACCAAGAACATAAAATGAAAGTACAAAAGGGGAGTTTAATAGTGAAAGAATACATCCCGACAAATGTACATTAACGAAGTTAAACCTACAAAATGAAGAAAATCAAAGACTACATGGGAATAGGGCTTGTCAAATAGGTTAGGTTGAGTCGAATTCATATTCTTGCTGAACGTAAACAGGTTGAGAAATCCTGAACCTGAACCTTACCCATTTATTAAATAGGTTGAAAGTCTTGACCTGTACTCGTTTATTTTTTAAACGGGTTGACCTAAAATTTATCCATTAACCCATTTCATATAAACGGGTCAAGTTCAGGTTATCCAGTTACCTGTTTACCAACTTTATATTTTGGCTAAAACATGATCATCAAGCATTGTAAATCGATTTTTTTCGATTTTAATGTAGCATTACAATGCAACCATTGTCTATGATTCACAAGAATTACAATCGCAAAACAAATATCAATTTTATTAAACCCCATATTTTCAGAATTCTCCCTAAAAAGTACATGGTAATTGGATAAACTGATCAACTTATTTAATTCAGTTAATTAAATAGATAGATATATTTTCGTGTCAAAATTCTCAACCTTAAGCTAACCTAATTAATTAAATGGGTTAAATGTGCCAGCAGATTTAATTAAATGGGTTGAAAATCTACCCAAACTCACTTAATTTCGTGTTCGGTTCGGATTGATAATTGTGTCGGGTTGACTTTTGATAGCCCTGCCGACGGGAGGGAAAGAATTACCTAGAATTGGTACCCTTATGCTTTACCACTTAGTTGACTGCTACCTGTGCAAAAACCAAGTGAAGTTTGATTAGAATCCAATTTTATTAAAGACAAGCAAAAGTAAGCTGACCTCAAAAATCTCTAGCAAAGTTAATTCATACCTAAAGCTATTGCCAAATTGTTGAAGAACTTCCTAAGTTCTTGAAAAGGAGGCTCACTACTCCATAAATGAAATTCAGGTTGCTCCCATCAGCTAAATTTCCGAACAAAAAAAGAAAAGGGAAAACCCAAACAATATAACTTCAAGAAAAAATTAAATCCTAAGAAATGAAATAAAACCAAAATTGTTCTGCAACCATTCCTTGAATACATCCATGTTCTCGTCCTTCAAACCATCCACCCCCCTTTCAAAAGAAAAAAGACACTCTGGTCTAGAATCATATTTTCGCAAATTGGAATGTCGAAGCCCTTGAGCTAGTTTATGTTACGTACACTTCAAAATCAGAACCGCAGTTCCCACAGCCTGAAATTTTATGACCCAAGTGTAGCAAAGAATGAGACATCATATATTGAAACGCAAAGAATGCTTAGATAGATCGAAGGCAAGCATAGATCTAAGATGTTAAACTCAATTTAAGCTGGGTATATGCTCACATCGAACGAACTATGAATTGGCTTGCCCTCCTGGCTTCTTATGTCTGTAGAGGGCTCTGACTTTAACATCTTAGAATGTCTTTTTTTCAGCAAACCCAATGGAACGAACTATGAATTGGTTTAAACTTACTTGTGTAGAAAAGATTCCCTTCAGAAATCCAGAATGAGAGTACAACTCAAGAACCATTCTATCAATCAATTGAGTCCTTAACAATCTAAATAATGATCATGGAAGCAAGATAATAGTAACTTATTTCTATAAACTAACCTATCTAGTGAATTGCTCCAGCTATCAAGCTAAACAAATTATTTAAAACCTTCATCACTCCACACAAAAATAGAGAGCATGTGTTATTGATAATCCCTCCACAGTCATATTTAAAAAAAAAAAGGGATTTTCAAAAACCAAAGCTCTAAGTTTATTTCCCTATTTCAAATGTTGTGCCATCCTCCTTAATTTCCTGCGTAGCTGCAAACCCATAATGAAACACCAAAAAATGAATGAAAAACATAAATGACCAAAAATCAAAGGTTTTCATCAACAAAAATGTGTAATTTCCATTACTACATGGCTACGCCCATAACCTGGGAAGGCTTCTCATATTGTTGATCCCAGATCACCATTGTTCACTACTAAAAATGAGATTCAAATAAGGTATGGGGTTTTCAACAACCAACGTCTAATTTAATTGATCCCTACTTTCTTTAAAAGTTGCACCTTTTTCTCTAATTTCATCCATATCAGCAAACCGAAAATTAAACATGAAATTATACCTATTAACCCAAAGAAATAATGTGAAAGCAGAGGCTTTGATTGACCAAAGTTTTGATATTCCAAAGGTATCGATTTTAAAGAGAAAGTGATACATATATGTTGGAGTATAAAAGTGAACGTTGTCCCATAATGATAAAAATGAAAGAATATGAAAGTTAATGTTGTCCTATATTGAGAAAATTAAAGAGTTTGAACATGTATATAAGCTTGTGAGTTACTTTACCTATTGGTAATTGGTTTTGGGTTGGGACCTCCTTTAAGCTTATATGCATGACTATTTATTTATGGCACAATTTATATAAAAAAATTTAAGAATAGAGAAGCTTGTGAGAGAAAGTGATAGTGGGAGAATTAACACCATGGGCTTATGGCCTTGGAGGACGTCGTCGAGAGGGGGTCAAAGATGAGGGGCAAATTAATTGTTTACTAGAACAGAAAGGTGAGATTTCAAAGGCAAGTTACACAAGCAGGAAATGTGAGAGAAGATTGAGCACGGAGCGAGGAAGTGGTGAGAAAGAGGAGGAAAGAGAGAGACAGGTGTAAAATGACATGAGAACATGGAAGAGCGGGAAACGTACAAACGACCAATATGAGTCAGTTTTTAAGAGGTATTTACTAATATTGTTTCCAGTTTGTGGTCATGAATATTGTTGATTATATTGTGAATCTTTTCTCTCTCTAGGGTGTTCTCTACCCCAAGTACTCTGCCCCGAGTCAGGACGGTCACTGACCCAGTCGGCAGCTCACCGGCGTCATAGCGCCCACCGCCGGCAGGCTGAATTTTCAAGCTTGAGTGCCCCGTTTGACAGTCTCAGTGCCGGAGGAGTCAATGGCAGTGACCCAGCCCATCTTCTTAGATTGTCACCTTTCAATTGTGAGAATAAACTTGCGCAAGTCAGCGAGTTGGGAGCTCCTCTCTCCTCCCTCTCTCTCTAGGGTGTTCTCGTCGGCGCAACCTGCGGTTGCCGGGGCGCAGAAATTTCATTGGACATTTATGAGTCTTGAGATTCTAGTGCTCCAACTACTCCAATCATCTCGGTCGCCCTCAATTCTCAGGTATTTTCAAGTTCTTTGTTAGTTTTCTTGCTGTTTTTACCCAATTCAAACTGGGTTCTGATCGATCTGCTTAGTCAACTGCTTTTTTGGGCTACAAAATCAACTGGGGCACAAAATTTTTGGAATTTCTTGCCGGACTTCGGTCGGTGCTGAGTCAGTTTCTTGTTGCATTGGTTTGGTGGTAGGGGTGGTAGGGTTGCTATTTTGGGCTATTGACACTTGATTATTCTTTCTCTTTGTCTTTCTGGGTTAGTTTTTCTCAGGCATTTTTGGGTTTGTGCAACTCGCTGTCTGGTTGGTGTTTAGGGTTATGGTTGAATTTTCCGCATGCTTTGTCCAGGTTGAAGATTTCTAACTTAGTTGACGGGCTTTAAGTTGCCAGTCGTTGTGGTTGGTGTTCTATTTGTTTAACCATTGTTTTTGTCGTGTTGATTTCTTTTCAAGCCCCTTGCTGATTATTTAGTGCTTTTTAATGGGGGGCATAGTTATTGTGTTGCTTATTTCCTATTAATAATACTGTTTGTACTTGCTTTTCTTTGTTTTTAATGCGTGGCTTTGTTTTGTGATAATACTAGTGTTATATTATTATTACTATTGTTATTATTAACCACCATCTACATTTTTTTTTCGTTAATAATTAGTGCACCATCCTCTAGGTTGATATTTTAGGACTGTTTGTGGGTATTTGCATTGTTCTTCTTATTGCCACTAGTTCTCCCTGCCGGTTCATCTTTGGTGCCTTTGTTGCATTGGAGTTCTCCCCCATCACGTGAGTGGCTGCATCATTATTATTGGTTAGTATCGTTATTATTTATTGCCCTTGTTGCTAGTATATTTACCATTGCTGGTTACCATTCTGGCAAGTCCCCTGCCAATTTTATTTTGATTATTATTATTAGTTTGGTGGTGTTTTTTATTATTGGTTAGGCTTTGGGTTCTGTTTGAGATTTGCCTTTTGCTTTGAATTCTCCAGGAATTTCAGGGAGTGGCTAATCTTCTTCACGTCTTTAGTTGTGAAATCGCGTTGTTGATTTATTTGTTATTATTATTATTTATTTGTTATTATTATTATTTATTTGTTATTAGTTGGTAGACCTCTAGGGTGTTCGCGGGCTTAGTAGGCGTCTACGCCTGTGGCGGGCCATGTAGCTGTTTCAGCCTGTCCTCCAGGGATTTTTGGGGCTGGGAGGGATTTAGGATTGCGGAAGGTACGCCTAGCGTCCTGGAATATTGGTTCTCTCACGGGTAAGTCGATAGAATTAGTTAAGTCTTTGCGTAGGCGTAAGATTAGTATAGCGTGTGTTCAGGAGACGAAGTGGGTTGGGGCTAAAGGTAGAGAGATTGATGGGTACAAACTTTGGTATTCGGGGTCAACCAAGGCGAAGAATAGAGTTGGCATCCTAATTGTGAAGGATTTGGCGGACCAGGTGGTCGAAGTGAGGCGTAAGAGCGATCGGATTATGGCCATTAAAGTTTTGGTGGGTTCAGTTTTCGTGAACGTGGTGAGTGTGTATGCGCCCCAAGTAGGCCTGTCGGAGGAAACTAAGAAGCTCTTTTGGGAGGATCTAGATGAGGTCACCCAAGAGGTCCCTCGGAGCGAGAAGTTATTCATAGGAGGAGACTTTAACGGCCATATTGGCGCGGAGGTAGCAGGTTATGATGGGGTCTACGGGGGTTTAGGTTTCAGAGAGAGAAACGCGGGAGGGGTCTCTGTGTTAGACTTTGCGGTGGCCTTTGATCTGTTGGTGACCAACTCCTTTTTCAAGAAGAAGGAGGATCACCTAGTGACCTTCAAGAGCAGCTCCTGCAAGACACAGATTGACTACTTCCTTACGAGGAAGGAAAGTCGGAGATCGTGTAAGGACTGCAAAGTGATTCCTAGCGAGTTTCTGGGAACTCGACATAGGTTGCTGGTTCTAGATGCAGAGTTCAAGTATCCTAGGAAGACGAAAAGGAGAGTCGGAGAACCCAGAATTAAGTGGTGGACCCTCACAAAGGAGACGGCGGGGTTAATAGCAGAAAGAATAGCCGAGGAGGGAGCTTGGAGGAGGGCAGAAGACGCCGATTCGATGTGAAAGGCTGTGGCGGATTGCATCCGAAGGTCGGCTAAGGAAACCCTAGGTCTTTCATAGGGAGGCGGGAACAGGATGGAGGGCGCCTGGTGGTGGAATGAAGAGGTGAAGGAGAAAATGAAGGCCAAAAAAGAGGCTTTTGCGGAGTTTATAAGCAGTAGTTCAGAGGAAGAGAGGGAGCAAAAGAAGATTGGATACAAGGCGGTCAAGAAGGTAGCCAGAAAGGCAGTGGCAATAGCAAAGAGCCGAGCTTTTGATAGACTGTACCATAGATTGGAGACGAAGGAAGGGGAGAAGGAGGTTTTCAAACTGGCTAGGGCGAGGGAAAGGAAGACTAGGGATTTGGGAGGGGTAAGGTGCATCAAGGACGAAGAAGGTAAGGTGCTGACTGAGAATGATGAAATTAGAGAGAGATGGCAAAGGTTCTTTGCTAAACTTCTCAATGGGGAAGGAGTGCGAGACGACTGTAGTAGGGGCGGAGAGTGTAGCGATCAGCGAGCAGGCGACCTTATAGCAAAGGAGGAGATTAGGGAGGCCTTGAAGAAGATGGCGAATGGGAAGGCAGTGGGCCCAGACCAGATTCCAGTGGAAGTTTGGAAGTTTATGGGGGAGGTAGGGCTAGATTGGCTCACGGAGCTGTTTAATGTTATTTACAGGACCGCCAAGATGCCCAGAGAGTGGAGGGCCAGTACAGTCATCCCACTGTACAAAAACAAAGGGGATATTCAAGTTTGTAATAACTTTAGGGGTATTAAACTGCTCAGCCACACTATGAAGCTTTGGGAGAGGGTGATTGAGAGAAGATTACGCGAGGTTGTAGAGATTTCAGAGAACCAATTTGGTTTCATGCCAGGCAGATCGACCACTGAGGCGATCCACCTCCTCAGAGGGCTCATGAGTTTGTTCAGGGATAAAAAAGTGGATCTCCATATGGTGTTCATTAACCTAGAGAAAGCGTATGATCGAGTCCCAAGGGAGGTATTGTGGAGGTGTTTGGAAGAGAAAAGGGTGTCACACGCGTACATCCGAGTAATTAAGGATATGTACGAGGAAGGGCGGACGCGTGTTAGGACACCAGGAGGGGTCTCTAAGGACTTCGCTGTTAGTATGGGCCTACATCAGGGCTCCACCCTAAGCCCGTTTCTTTTCACTTTAATTTTGGATGAACTCACTAGAGGAATCCAGGACGAAGTGCCTTGGTGTATGTTATTTGCAGATGACATCGTTCTTATCGATGTGACCAGGCAGGGGGTGAATGACAGGTTGGAGAGTTGGAGGCATACGCTGGAAGCTAGGGGTTTTCGGTTAAGTAGATCAAAAACGGAATACCTCCATTGCTGTTTCAGTGGTAGGATAGCAGAAGGGGGAGAAATCACACTGGATGGGAGGGTGATACCAAAAGTCGCTAAATTTAAGTATCTGGGCTCGATCATCCAGCAAAATGGGGACATTGATGAGGATATTAGCCAGCGGATAAGAGTGGGTTGGCAAAAGTGGAAGTCAGCATCAGGGGTACTGTGTGACAAGCGAGTGCCCCTAGGATTGAAAGGCAAAGTCTATCGGATGGTAGTTAGACCGGCTGTTCTCTATGGATCGGAGTGTTGGCCTCTAAAGAAGACGCATGCCCAAAGGTTGATGGTAGTCGAGATGAGAATGATCAGGTGGATGTGTGGTTTTACGAGATTGGACAGAATTAGGAATGGAGTAATCAGGAGCTTAGCCGAAGTGGCCCCCATAGAGGAGAAGATGAGGGAATCAAGACGCAGATGGTTTGGCCACGTAAAGAGGAGAAGTTTGGCCGCCCCGGTGCGGAGGTGCGAATTGATCGTCCCCCCCGGTGGAAAGAGAGGGAGGGGTAGACCGAAAAAAAGCCTAGAGGAAGTGGTTAGAGAGGACTTGAGAGTTGCCGGCCTGAAGGAGGACATGGCTTAGGATAGGAGGTTGTGGCGGGATAGGATTAGGGTCTCTGATTGTAGGGGACCGGACGCGTAGATGGTAGTACCTCCGGTGGGGTGGGGGCGGGTTTGGTTTTGGTGTGCTTGTCTACAGGTCGTGCTTTTTTTGGGATGTGACGGCATCTAGCGCCCCTGGTGGGTTGAGGTGTGTCTTTACTCCTTGGTTATTTCGCTCTCCGGCACATTTTCTCCTCCTTGGTTTTGGTTTTGCATTCGTTTTCTCTATAAACTTTTTTTTTCAAAAATTGTTTTATGGGTCTTAAGGAATCGACCTCTCTATGGGTAGAAATGCCAGTAGGGGTAAGGTTGCCTACAACTGGATCTCCCCAAACCCCGCGAAAGCGGAACCCACACTGGGAGTTTTGTTGTTGTTGTTGTTGTTGTTTCCAGTTTGTGGTCCAATGTATTATTTTTTAACTATTTACTAGAATTAGACCTAATAAATGGGTCATTCAATTTGGGTATGAATCGGGTTAAATTTGGGTCGGGTTATGTTCGGGTTAAATGACATTCCGAGTTGTTTCGGTTTAGGTTGGATATGGTTTAGTTCGGGTCGATTTTGGGTCAACCAATTTTTAATCAAATACGCTCATTATGCCAAAACAAGCAACTTTATAGAAAATTTCAGGTCGAGTATGGCTCGGTTTGGGTCAATTCGGGTTTCGGGTCCACCTTCAGGTGAACATATTTCGGATGTCGGATCAGGTGTGGGTTCGGGTCGTTCGGTTCGGGTTTCGAGTCAGTTTACTAGGTCTAACTGGTCTAACTGGAACAAAGAGGCAAGATTTCAAAGACAAGTTACACAAGCAGGGAATGTGTAACACCCCTTCCCCTTGGTAAGAGCATTACATCGCCAAGTCCTTTGAAAGAACTCTTAAGGCTAATTATATGACACTTCTTCTTTAATAACGGATTTTTTTTTCAAACAAAGAGGTTCATGCTCTATCTATGAAGTCCAGAAGAATTAAACCTTAGACCCTTACGACTTATACTACAATGGGATCCTCAAAACCCTCGTCACGAACAACATAACAAAATATGTAAATCTTGGTGGAAGGCTACTGAGGCCGATTCAGAGCACCTACTACGTGCACCAAAATGTTACGTCTTACTACTGTTACATCACATTCCAAATACATAAAGGCAATGCATGCCAGTTACAAAAGGTACATCTTCAAATCCAAATATCGACCTTCAAAAGACATATCTTGCCACCTACCTTAATATTGCTGCGAATCTGAAAGGGAAAATTTTGGAAGGGGGTGAGCAACCAAAGCTCGATGGGAGTTCTCGCATCCCAAAACCAAAATAGTTTTTACACACAAGTCATTGTACCAATATTAGTATTAATAGCAATATTATCACATATACATAAATCTTTCAAATCATCACAAACCTTTCTTTCCTGAGCATAGATAATGCATTATTAAAAACCCGATAAACAACATAATTAGGCCTGAGAAGCTCAAAGAAAGGACATGCGCACATTTTTGACATGAATGAATTTTTTCTCACAATCCAAACTTCTTCCGAACTAGAAACTTGTTAAGTATCCACCATTCACCAAAGTTAATTCTCGTCTAAGTGAAAGTGAGATTGGAAATGACCTTGGTCAACAGACTGCCTACCTAGGAGGACTAATGTTTAAGTGATAAGAAAAATTATACTCTCCTCGGGGTAAAACACTGCCACCTTTTTGAGTGGAAACTGCCGCTTGGTAGAATCTGCCACTGTGGAATCTGCCACTAGGTGGAAATTTAGACTTTAATCGGAATCTGCCGACAAATTCTCACTTTGGACATATATAACGGTTCGTCCCTTTAGATGCTAGTTTACTCAAGTCTGATACCCAAAAATCAAACTTAATGGCTTTGCAACCTAAAAGTGCATACGCTCTTTAGTATCAAACTAAGGTCATTTCATACGACGCTATGTACAAATCTTAATAATTTTCATTCACTAATTTTCTCAACCCAATTAAAAGGATGCTTGGGGCCCATAAAAATAATGTTTCAACTACGACCCCTTTTTTTGTGAACAACGTGTGGCAAAAAAAATTACTTTAAGGTCACACCAATTATTAGACAAAATAGTACTTGCTTAAGTGTACTAACTCGGCTTCGTGGTCTTTTTGTTTTCTTTTTTTTTTTTTTATGGGTGTATGGATGTTGTTATTATTATGCCTTAACTATGTGTATTTTTTTTTTCTTCCTCACACAATCGAATAATAACCCGTTATTTAACTATTAACAATTTCTTATTTTTTTTTCTTTAAAAGCTTAGGGATTCTATTCTCAAATTTTATTTTTTCTTATTTTATTCGAGCATAATATTACACCACCACTACATCAAGAGTACATACATAATTTTATCACAATGTTAAACTATCATTTCCTTTGCACATATTTGTCCAATTTTCAAGAGTATACTTTAACTATTTAATTCATCCAAAAAAACCATGTCAAACCTCACTAACTCAATCAACTTCTAAAATATTGCTTAATGTCACAACCCACACAAGAATCAATTACAAAAATGATATCATAACATATAACTCAACAATAATTCATGTACTTTTTTTTAACATCGTAAAAATCACAATCTACATGTCTAGTAAGAAAAGCAAATAACTTCATCATTCTAATTCATCATCCATAACATCATGCCAAGTCTACTTTTCACAACCATTAACTGAAATATTTACTTATATCATCATTTATACAAGATAACTTAGGAAAGCAACTTTAAAGAATATATCACAACAATCATGACATATATCTTAGTAAGACATGGCATGCATAACTTAAAAATATCACTCTTAAAATAAACTAAACATGTAAAGAGACATTCTAACTCTTGTAAATCAATAACATAAGCATACATCATAATAAAATATTTTAACTTTAAAACTAATTTTCATATAAGGGATTAAGAGAACCCACACCTTAAAGTAGTTTCTTAATCTCCTTTTAGCCCCTTGATCTTTAGGAAAAATTTCAAAGCAAGTTGATTGAGTAAAATTACCACTAAGCACTCTCTTCTTTCTCTGTCTAATTTTTCTTGCTTGGTAAAGTGGGAAAATACAAGAGGAAACATGAAAAGAGGAGTATGAAAACCAACCAAAAAACTAACTTTTACCCCCTTTTTACTAGTAATAGTCGGCCACCCCACTTCTCTTCATCATCATTCTTTTTTTTTGGGGGGTTAGAGCATGTCCTTGCTTGTCCAAATGAAAAAGCAATAGGGCATGGGGGGTGGTAGAATAGGTGTATGGTTGGGGTTGAAAAACCATTCCCTATGGTAGCCCATACCTCCCCCTAAAAAAAAAACCTATATTAGCTAATTAGTAGAATTTTTACTAAGCAACCTTGATTAGCATTTATTATTCCTAATCATCACATTCTCCCCCCTTAAAAGAAGTTTCATTCTCGAAACTTACATACCTGCTTCAAAAAGGTTAAGATACTTCTCCCCCATCTCATGGTCTGGCTCCCATGTCGCCTTTGTAACTTTGTGATGCTTCCATATGACTTTAACATAAGGAATTGTCTTTGTCCTTAGTCGATGCTCCTGTCATTCGAGTATCTGAATCGGTTCTTCAGGAAAGCTAAGGTTACTTCTAATCTCTATCAGTTCGTACCCAATGATGTGATCAGGATCCGAGGTGTACTTCCTCAAATTTGAGACATGAAACACCTCATGTATCCCTTGCAAAGAAGGAGGAAGTGCTATTTTATATGCTACGGGATCTATTCTCTCGATTATCTGAAATGGTCCTATGTATCTGGGATTAAGTTTCCCTCATTGGCCGAATCGAACACTCCCCTTAAGCGGTGGTACTTTAATGAAGACATGGCCTCCTTCTTCGAATTCTAGGGGTCTTCTCTTTAAGTCTGCATAACTCTTTTGTCTACTATGGGCTGCTCGAAGTCTTTCTCTGATAATCTTGACCTTGTCGGCCACTTCATCAATCAACTCGACCTCTAAGATTCTTCTTTCCCCAACTTTGTGCCAGCAAAAAGATGATCTACAATGTCGTCCATAGAGTGCCTCATATGGTGCCATCCTAATGCTCGCTTGGTGGCTATTATTGTATGCAAATTCAATTAGCGGCAAGTAGCGATCCCAGCTTCCCTTGAAGTCCCAAGCACATACTCACAACATATCCTCCATTGTTTGGATGGTTCTCTCGGTCTGTCCGTCAGTTTGAGGATGAAGAGAAGTGCTGACGTTGAGTTTTGTTCTCATTGCCTCCTGAAATCTCTCCAAACCTTTGACATGAACATGGAATCACGATCTGAGATGAACTTAGTGATGCACCATGAAGTCGTATAGTTTCTTGAATGTGTAGTTCTGCTAACTTCTCCGAGGTATAGGTGATCTTGACTGCTAGAAAATGAGCGGTTTTAGTCAATCTGTCAATGATTACCCACACCAAATCATGTTGCTTCACTGTTCTCGGTAGACCCATAACAAAGTCCATGCTTATGTGCTGCCACTTCCATTCCGGAATCGATAAAGGTTGGAGAAGTCCTCCTGGTTTTTGGTGCTCAGCTTTCACATGTTGGCATGTGAGGCATTGGAACACAACCTTAGCCACATCTCTTTTCATTCCACTCCGCCAATAATTTTCCTTGAGGTCATGATACATCTTAGTACCACCTAGGTGACTAGCATATACTGAGTGGTGTGCGTCATGAAGCAGATTCTTTCTAATTTCTTTCACATTAGGTACGCATAATCTACCTCTGAACCTAAGCACACGATTAACTGACTCAAAATCTTTTATCCTCTCCTTCTCTACATTTTCCTTAATTTTTACCAATTCCGGATCCTGAAACTGGGTGCTTTTTATTTTCTCAATAAGTAGAGAGGTAATTTATAGGGCAGTTATCATGCTTGCCTTTGAAGGCAACACCACTTCAATTTGCAAGTCCTCCAACTCCTTCAACAACCTCTTATTCGAGGAAAGGAGGCATGCCATAGAGCCAATCGACTTTCGACTAAGGAAATCTGCTACCACGTTTGCCTTCGTAGGGTGGTAGTGAATTTCTAAGTCATAGTCCTTTATCAGCTCTAACTATCGTCTTTGCCTCATATTCAACTCCTTTTGAGTAAACAAGTATTTAAGGCTCTTATGATCTGTGTAGATCTCACATTTGGCACCATAAAGGTAGTGCCTCCATATTTTTAGCACAAATACCACGGCTGCTAACTCTAAATCATGTATTAGATAGTTCTCTTCATATGGCTTGAGTTATCGCGATACATAGGCGATGACTCTTCCATTTTGCATAAGCACACATCCGAGTCCTTTCTTAGATGCATCACAGTAAGTGATAAACCCTTCACCACCATTGGGCATTGCTAGGACCAGTGGAGTGACTAGTCTTGTTTATAATATCTGGAAACTGCTTTCACATTCGTCCAACCATTCAAATTTCGTGCTTTTTTGAATAAGTCTTGTGATTGGCAAAGTAATTTTGGAGAAACCTTTAACGAACCTTCTATAGTAGTCGGCCATTCCTAAGAAGCTTCGCACCTCAGTTATATTGGTTGGTCTTGGCCAGTACACTATAACTTCTATTTTCATTGGATCAACCAAAATATGTTCCTTTGAAATTACATGACCAAGGAAATTGACCTTGTAAAGCCAAAATTCACACTTTTTGAGTTTAGCATACAATTGATGCTCTTTAAGGGTCTCCAAGACAATTTTGAGATGTTTGTCATGCTCCTTTTCACTCTTTGAATAGATTAAGATGTCGTCAATGAAAACTACAGCAAATTGTCTAGATACAGCCTAAAAACTCGATTCATGAGATCCATAAATACGGCGGGGCATTAGCGAGACCAAAAGGCAATACAAGGAATTTATAATGGCCATATCGAGCCTTAAATGCTGTCTTGGGAACATCTTTCATCTTGATTTTCAGCTCATGGTAACCTGTCTTTAAGTTGATCTTAGAGAAAACAGTAGAATCTGCAAGTTGGTCAAACAAATCCTCTATTCTTGGAAGAGGGTACTTGTTCTTAATTGTCACCTTGTCAAGCTCCCGGTAATCGATGCGTAGTCAGAGACTACCATCCTTTTTCTTCATAAATAGAACCGGGGCCCCCCATGGTCAGACACTTGGGCGTATTTGTCCCTTGTCAAACATCTCTTGGAGTTGTACCTTGAGCTCAGCCAACTTAACTAGTGCCATTCGATATGGTGCTTTAGAGATCGGTGTAGTCCCAGGTACAACATCGATTGTAAACTCTATCTCACGATCAGGTGGCAGTCCTGGGACTTCGGCAAACACTCCTAGAAACTCACGAGCAACAGGGATTGCATTGAGTTTGGGCTCCTTGAGGTTAATTTGTTGGACTGCGCACAGGTAACCTTGGCATACTTTTTTTAGAAATTTGCGCGCCTGCATCGTAGAAATGATTGGAGTTGGCTTTCATATTCTGTTGCCATGATCAACTAATTCTTCACCATCTACCGGCTTGATGGAAACTTCCTTTTTATGGCAATCGACTGAGACCCGATGTCTAGCTAACCAGAACATCCTTAGCATGACGTTGAAGTCCTTTACTTCCAGACGAACTAGATTAGCAGGAAACTTTCTTTCGTTAATTATGATCGTACAATCTTTAAGGATGACATCGGAGGTGATAGCTAGTCCAACTAGAGTAGAAACACATAGCTCATAGTCCATTTCTACGAGTACACACGACAATGGGGAAGCCACCTTGGGGTTCATAAAAGAGTGTGTGGCTCCTGGGTCAAACAAGGTATGAACATAAACATTCTTTAATAAGAGTGTACCTGAAATCACAGCATTAGGGTCTTCCTCCTCCTCGATCATGGAAAAAACCCATGCTTGATTATGAGGCTTCTTGTCTCATTCTCCTTAGTTAGATCACAGACCCCTAGCTTGGGTCGAAGCTGCCGATATTGGTGGACGAGCTCCTACTCCTCCCTATGCTCCTTGAGCTGCTGGATAAATCTTAGGGCATTGGGCAATCATATGCCCTATTTCGTCACACCCAAAGCACGCCCCCGAAGAAGTTACACGTGCCATGGTGGTGCCTCTTACACTTGTGGCAGTTGGGTCTGCCTTGACTTCCTTCGACATTGTTCTTTAAAGGAAAGGGCTTCTTGTTAAAGCGTCCACCTTGGGAGTTTCCCATTCCCATCTTTCTCTTACTATGCATCCAAGCTTTATACTCGACATCTGCTTCTTTGTTTACTCTTTCTACCTTCAAAGCCCGCTGATACATATCTTGAAAGCTAGTAAATGTGATAGCTGCAAACTTGCTGTTGATGCTGTGGTTAAGCCCGCGCTCAAATCTATTCATTCTGGCCTGTTCTGTTGCCACTTGATTTGGAGCGAATCGACTAAGTTCATTGAACTTAGCTGCGTACTCCATGATCGACATGGTTTTTCCTTACTTAAGATGAAGGAACTCTTGTTCCTTAGCCCACTTCACATCATTAGGGTAATACTTTTCATCCAATAAGTCCTTAAGCTGCTGCCACGTCAGTTGAGGTTGTCCAGCTTGGGGTTTGATGGTAGCCCACCAAACGTTTGCTTCCTTCTCAAATTGGTGTGAAGCCAATCGTACCTTAAATTGTGATGGACATTCCATCACCTCAAGTAAATCTTCGATCTTACGAATCCAATCCTCATAAACTAGAGGATCAGGGCCTCCCTCAAACTTAGGTGGCTTTAGTTTTTTAAAGTTGCATAATACTTCCATGATAGTTGTTCGTGGAAGTATGACCCATGGAGGCATCTGTCGAGAATTAGGTCACCGTAATTAATTAGTAATCGTATGATATCGCGTTCTCTTATTAGAACTTATGGATATAACTGCATAATTTTGGGTATTATTAATCATATTACCAACTTAATAACAGGGGTTCCGTTCCTAATAGTTCCAAATAAGCATGCATTGCATGATATTTACAAGTAGTAATAACCAATTGCATAACATAACAAGAAGCTAAAACACATTTCACTTCTTACATTCCTTCCAAAATATTTACGGCTCATAAGCCAAGTGTACATAGTAATGGATCACGTAATTCCTTCACATTCTAGGTACAAAATTTGTGACTTTATGGTCACCAATTAGCCAAGTAGGTGTTTGCAAGTACTTGCTACCTTTTACATTCTAATAGTTAGTGCATCTAGTTCCATTAGCATACACAATACACATAATAAGATGATCATACAAGCTTACTGATGTCTCTTTGAAGGATTGAAGGAAAATTAAAACAAGAATTCAATAGCTCACGGTTTAAGCAAACTGAATTCTAGTAAGTACCTTGAACCCGTGTAGAAGAACAACGGAAATGATATAACTGAACTCAATGTTTGGATACAGAAACACCACCAAACATAAGCTCAGGGTCCCTAAACTTTGATTAAGATACAGAAACACCACTTAAACAAAGATTAGGACTTACTTAAATACCACCTTGATCGACCAAATTAAGGATAAGCAAGTGAAGTATTTGAGATTCGAAAGTAAATACTCTCAAAGTGTATTCTAAATTCCATGGCTAATGAAACAGAAAGGGGTTGTGTGTAGCTTTAGTTTACAAGCCTAGCAAACATGCACCTTAGCAAGCACACGCCTAAAGCTTTCCTTCCTAGGAAGGAAAGGTCTTAACTTAATCTAATCTTCACGGTGAGAACTAACCGTGTACAAACCTTGGCTTATACTTAATCTAATTACATTCAAATCATTAAAGAAAGCAACACAAATGATGCTTACATCTTAATCATGCTTATTTAAGCCTAATACAACCAGCTCTAGCAAAATAAACAAACGGGCAGTTGTAAAGTGATAACCCCTTTTTAGCTAGCCAATAGAAATCGTGAGACATGTTTTGTTACAGCAAGTTTCCCATTGGTTGTTGTTTTCAAGGAAAATCCCTTTTGTAGCTGATCATTGCTCTGCTAGAAGGCTTAGGACGTGTGCCACTCTAGATTGGTAGCAGCAAACCCTTGAAGGAAGGAAAAACAACCGGGCTGCACTGAACCGGGTTCACGGGCAGTTTTGAGCCGATTTTCAAACCTATTTTAAGCTTAACAAAAGTAAGCATGATTTTGTTTTCAGGCCATGGGGGAAAACCGTAGGGTGTGTACAAACTCCCATACAAAGAAATCAAGTTTAAACCATATTTAAGTATGTTAATTCTACTAAAATATTTATCCGTGCAGTTTTGGTTCAAAACTGGCCGATTTGATAAATAGTCTTGATCTTCTATCTTCTTGTGAGCATGATTGAAAATGATTGCTTAGACCTGGAAGTAGACATCATAAGATTCCAAAAATATAAAAATTCAAGAGTTAAGCCACAATGTAGCTTAAGTAATGAGATGAACAAAATCGGGGCAAATTCTAGTCGTTTAACCTGGCTACTTGTCTTTGGCTCTCTTCAATAATCTGAGCCAATGCTTGGACTTTAGAGCTTGCAATATTGGACTTGTTGGACCTTCTTCCTTGTCTTTGGTGATGGGGACTCCATCATCCTCCCCTTGTTGAGAAGATTTGATCCTCAAATCAGCAAAGTAATCATCATCTTGGTAATCTTTCAAGTTAGCTACATTGAATGTGGTTGAAACTCCATAGTTACCTAGAAAATAATCCTGTAAGCATTTCATTAATGCATTCAAGTACCTCAAAGGGACCATCATCCCTTGGCATGAGCTTATTCTTCTTTGTGGATGGAAATCTTTCCTTCCTAAGGTCAATCCACACAAGGTGTCGAGGTTGAAAAACCACCTTCTTCTTGTGCTTGTTTGCCTAAGCTTGATATGCTTCATTAGTCTTCTCAATCTTGCTCCTTACCAACTCATGAATCTTTCTGATTTCTTCTACCCTTGATGCAGCATTAGCACTTGGCTTTTGGTCTAAGGACTATGGTGTAAGATCAAGTGGACTAAGGGGATCAATTCCATAGACCACTTTGAAAGGGGAAAGACCAGTGGCCTTACTTGGTGCCTTGTTGTAAGCAAATTCTGAAATGGGGTAAAAGCAAATCCTAAGCTTTGGCATGAGGCTTAATCAAAGCTCTTAGGAGTGTTCCTAAGGTTCAATTAGTAACCTCAGTTTGCCCATCAGTTTGTGGATGACAAGTAGTACTATATTTCAACTTAGTACCTAACTTCTTCCACAAAGTAATCCAAAAGTGACTAAAAAACTTGGAATCCCTATCACAAACAATAGACCTAGGAATACCATGTAATCTTGCCACTTCCCTAAAATACAACTCAGCAATATGTGTAGCATCATTAGTCTTGTTGCATGGAATGAAATGAGACATCTTAGAAAACCTATCAACCACAACAAAGATAGAATCCTTGTTTCTTTAGGTTTTAGGTAGTCCAAGAATGAAGTACATACTTACATCAACCCATGGTAAAGTGGGAATGGGAAGAGGTGTGTATAGGCCATGGGTTAAGGAATGGCTTTTAGACATTTGACATGTCCCACACCTCTTGAGTATGTCCTGCACGTCTCTCTCCATGGTTGGCCAGTAATAGTGCTCCCTTAGCATGGTGAATGTCTTGTTTTCTCCATAGTGCCCCAGCCAAAGATCCTCTATGAACTTCCCTAATTAAAAGTTCCCTTGTGCTATACGTTGGTACATACAGCCGTGTACCCTTGAATAGAAATCCCTCCTGGATTAGAAAATCTCCTTTGGGGTGCTTAGAACAATTAGCATACAACTCCCCAAAGTCTTCATCCTTGTCATATAAAGCTTTTAGATGCTCAGAACAAAGTACACAAGAATCGAATTGAAATAACAAAAGATACCTCTGAGATAGAGCATCTGCACCTTGATTGAGTTTTCTTGATTTATGCTTGATAGTGAAATGATATGATTGCATAAGCTCAACCCATTTGGCATGTCGTGAGTTCAACTTATGTTGGCCTTGAATGTACTTCAATGCTTCATGGTCAGAATGTAAGATAAATTTACTTGTAATAAGATAATGACTCTAATGCTCTAAACATCTCACAATGGCACAGAATTCTTTATCATAAGTGGAGTACTTTCTTCTTCAATCACATAATCTCTCACTAAAGAAGGCTAGAGGTTTACCTTCTTGAGTAAGAACTCCACCAATGCTAACACCAGAGGCATCACATTCCACTTCAAAGACCTTACTAAAGCACAACAAGGACAAAATAGGGGCTTCAGTAAGTCTTGCTTTGATCTCCTCAAAGGCAGATTGTGCTTTTGGTGTCCATACAAATGATGTACCTTTGGTAACTTTAGTCATAGGAGCCACAATGGAAAGCTAGACCATGGAAAGCTCGAACATCATGTATGCTCTTAGGTACTGGCCAAGACCGAATAGCTTCTACCTTACTTTCATCTGCATTAATACCATCTCTAGTAACAATATAACCAAGAAATGTAACTTCAGGAGTAAAGAAAGCACATTTTTTAAGGTTACCAAACAACTTTTCACATTCTAAGACAAGCATAACTTGAGTTAAGTGATCTTGATGTTCATGCTCATTCTTAGAATACGCCAGAATATCATCAAAGTATACTACCACAAACTTTCCAATATACGGTCTAAGCACCTGGTTCATCAACTTCATGAAAGTACCAGGTGCATTAGAAAGTCCAAAGGGCATTACCAGCCATTCATAAAGTCCTCCCTTTGTTTTGAAGGCTGTCTTCCATTCATCACCTTCTCTAATTCTAATTTGATAGTATCCACTTTGAAGATCAATTTTGGAAAACTCTTTGGAGCCATACAACCCATCTAGCATGTCTTCAAGTTTAGGTATGAGATACCTATACTTGATTATGATCTTGTTGATGGCCCTGCTATCCACACACATTCTCATTCCACCATCCTTTTTAGGCACCAAAAGAGCTGGAACCACACATGGACTTAATGACTCACGAATCAAACCTTTATCCTTCAATTTTTCAACCTGTATTTGAATCTCCATGGTGTCTTTTGGATTCACCCTATATGCTGGCTTGTTTGGGAGGATGGAACCTAGAATAAGATCAATGTGATGTTAGATGTCCCTCTTAAGAGGCAAACCTATAGGTATCTCCTCAGGAAACAAATGGCAGAAGTTTTCAATGAGTGTTCTTGCTATGGGATGAGTGGGCATCAAATTTTCTGGTTCATCTTGTGTGCCTAGGATCCACTCTTTAAAGGCTCTAAACTCATGTTGTGAAGCCTTTAGAACTGGTTCACTCATGGACAATAGACAATCAGTGTGTTTGGGCTTATTTTGTGGCTGAATTTCATGGAGTTTGGATGGGGATAAAGAGGCTAGAATGATTTTCTTGCCATCTTTAGTAAATGAGTAAGCGTTTAGGTAACCATTGTGCATAACCTTTCAGTCATATAGGCATGGCCTCCCTAACATCATATGACATGCATCCATAGGTATCACATCACACTATAACTTATCTTGATAGTTCTTTTCAATGGAGAAAGAAATCAAGTACCGAGAGTTAACTTGAATTCTCTTGCTTTAATTTAACCATTGGATGTTGTATGGATGTGGATGAGTCATTGGTTGTAGCCCTAGTTTCTCAATCATGCTTAGAGAAACTACATTTGTATAACTCCCTTCATCAATGATCAAAGAGCACACTTTCCCTTGGATAGTGCAACGAGTATGGAAAATGTTCTCTCTTTGTTCATCTTTAACTCCTCTTTGGTTGCTTAGAACTGTTCTCAAAACTAAGAGTTCTCCTTCATCAGCCTCTTCAACAACTTCTTCTTGAGTTTCCATAAGTTCTGGTTCACTTTTATCTTCCACTTCTTCCTCTTCAAATATCTCCTTTACGGCTGTCCATTCAGCTAAAGTAACTACCTTTCTGTTTGGATAATCCGAAGCTGTACATCCAAGCATTGACATTTAAAACACCTTCGATTGCTTATAGGATTGGGGTTAGGTCTATTTTGAGGTGTTTGGGTTCTTTATGGTGATGGGGTTCTTTGTGGAAAGGAAGGGGATGGATTTTGTGGCTCGGGAACAAGATTGGAACTCGCCTTGTTAAAAGATTGGTTCTGGGTTAAAGGTTGTCTGTTTTGAGCTTTAAAGGACTGTTTTACCTTCTTTTGGTGTTCCACCTTATGTGCCAATACACAACGTCATCAAAAGAAGTATATGCTTACAATTCAACCACATTAGAGTACCTAGGATCAAGTCCTCCCAAGTATCTAACTACGGTTTGTTCTTCTGGCTCTTGAATATCGCACTTGATTAGCAATTTCTCAAACTCACGTGTATATTCTTCAACACTCATATTACCTTGAGTACGGTTATGAAGTTGAGAATAACAATCTTGAACATAGGTTGGTGGTAGAAAACATGCCTTGGGTTTGGATTTCATTTTATCCCAAGTACAGATTCTTGATTTCTTCTCTCTTATCCATTTAGCACTTAGGTTTGTCCACCACATAGATGCACACTTTCTGAGTCTTAAGGCCACTAATTTGACCTTCTTATCACCAGGAACATCTTTATACTCAAAAACTTTCTCAACAGTATGCAACCAATCAAGAAATTCCTCAGTATCAAGCTTACCTTCAAATTCAGGAACTTCCACTTTGAAGTCATTGGAATTAGCTTGAAACCATTGGCTCTACTCTAGTCATTCTGGTTGGTTCTTCTTCACTTGATGAATCAACTTCATGACTAAAGACTTGTTCATGCCTCCTAGATCCAGATTGAAGAGTGTCTTCATTCAGTTTTTGCTTTTGCTTCAAAACCGAACCTAATTGCTTTCTCAAGTACTCATTTTGTGCTTGAGTGTCTTGATTCTTTTGTGAATCCTCTTGAATTTTTCCCGACAGGAGCTCATTTTGCTTCATCAAAGCTTTAAACCTCTCTTCTAAGGTCATACTAGTTGAACTCATCCTCAAGGATTGTGTTTACACTCAAACCGAAGGTGAAACTGAAGTGTGTTTGGAATGGAATGAATGGATGATTTCTAGAAGTGAATGGGATGTACCAGGCCTGGGGGAAGTCAAGCTCTGATACCAAATATGATGTATGTTTAAAAGATTGAAGGAAAACTAAAGCAAGAATACAATAGCTCACGGTTTAAGCAAACTGAATTCTAGTTAGTACCTTGAACCCGTGTAGAAGAACAAAGGAAATAACAGAACTAAACTCGATGTTTGGATACAGAAACACTGCCAAACATAAGCTTAGGGTCTCTAAACTTTGATTAAGATACAGAAACACCACTTAATCAAAGATTAGGACTTATTTGAACACCACCTTAATCAACCAAATTAAAGATAAGCAAGTGAAGTATTTAAGATTCGAAAGCAAATGCTCTCAGAGTGTATTTTGAATTCCATGGCTAATGAAACAGCAAGGGGCCGTGTGTAGCTTAAGTTTACAAGCCTAGTAAGCATGCACCTTAACAAGGACACACCTAAAGCTTTCCTTCCTAGGAAGGAAAGGTCTTAACTTAATCTAATCTTCACGATTAGAACTAACCGTATACAAACCTTGCTCATACTTAATCTAATTGCATTCAAATCATCAAGGAAAGCAAAACAAATAATGCTTACATCTTAATCATGCTTATTTAAGCCTAATACAACCAGCTTTAGAAAAATAAATAAGGCGGGCAGCCGTAAAGTATAACCCCTTTTCGGCTAGCCAATAGAAACCGTGAGACATGTTTTATTGCAGCAAGCTTCCCATTAGCTTTTCTTTTCAAGGCAAATCCCTTTTGCACCTGATCGTTGCTCTTATAGAAGGCTTAGGATGTGTGCCACTTTAGATTGGTAGCAGCAAACCCTTGAAGGAAGGAAAAGCAACTAGGCTGTACTGAACCTGGGTTCACGGGCAGTTTTGAGCTGGTTTTCAAACTTGTTTTAAGCTTAACAAAAGTGAGCGTGATTTCGTTTTCAGGCCATGGGAAAAAACCTTAGGGTGTGTAGAAAACCCCCATGCAAAGAAATCAAGGTTAAACCATTTTTAAGTAGGTTAATTCTACTAAAATATTTAACCGTGCAGTTTTGGTTCAAAAGTGGACGGTTTGGCAAAAAGTCTTCATCTTCTATCTTCTTGGAAGCATGATTGGAAATGAATGCTTGGACCTAAAAGTAGACATCATAAGGATCCCAAAAATGTAAAAATTTAAGACTTAAGCCGCAATATAGCTTAAGTAATGAGATGAACAAAACCGGGCAAATTTTAGTCCTTCAACCCGGTTACTTGTCTTTGGCTCTCTTCAGCAATCTAAGCCAATGCTTGGACTTTGGAGCTTGCAATGGACCTTGTTGGACTTGTTGGACCTTCTTCCTTGTCTTTGGTGGCGGGACTTCCATCACTTACGAAAAGAAACTGTTGGGTACTACACAAAAGCAAGAAAGGGTAAGTAGCTAATCCTCCTCAGAACCATCATCATCCCTAGGGTACTCTCCTGAGTCAGCACGACTCTCAGAGTCACTCATCTCAGGGTTATCATCAGGATCCCAATCAAGCTCAAAGTTTTCCTCAGGGTCATCCTCATCAAACCACTCGGGCTCCCAAGTAGCGAACTCTCCAAGCTCATCATCGTCAATTTCCCCCTCCAACTCATAATCTATAGCCTCAGAATCAGAGATATTGTCTAAGGCATAAAACTCTATGCTCGAATCTACAGGATCATACTCTGTATCAGTAAAGTTGGTGTTTGAGGCACCAAAATCTGGGGTGGGGTTCTTCTTAACATGTCCTCTAACACCATTGTTCTCCACCCAAACCTCTAATAAGTACTCTGGTTGGTCTCGAGGAATAGTCATGGCCTTTTGCCAAGCATCAACAATGCGCCTAAGCTTGCAACCTAGATCATGTCCATCTCTCTCTTTGGTATGGTTAATGAAGGATCTCATTTGATTCTTTTCTAGGGTAAGGCGATCCACATCGTCACTACGCTCTAAAAGCAAACTATCTCCTATCAAGTCTTCTTCTACCCACTTTTTAGCTCGATATCCCCGATTCATAAGGCACAATTCCTCCTAATCTGAGTCTCCAATCTTATGTTCTACATGCTTAAGGAATTGTACTAACTCTAAGAAAGTATAAGGACACCATTCTCCCTCACTTGGAAGTTTCGCCAAAAGCTGGCGACGAAGCTCCCGTCATTTTCCACGCATAGGAAGAAGACTCAAGAAGACTCGAACCCACTCAGTGTAAGGAAGCTCATGATGATCTTGTGCATTATACTGACATAGGATCAACCAAAAGAATGTCGCATTCCACCATGCTTTCTTAAAATCAAGGAACTTGAAGCATTGGTAGCTAAAATAACCTGGTTGGGCTGGCTCCATGCTATCACCTACACACAGTATACTTAACATGAATTCACTTACTTAAAACAATTTATCACCCTCCTTTTTTTTCACATGCAACACTCACAACTTGTCACACATATTCAAGCATATGTACATTTTCATCAAACCATGCAAACCTAAGCTCTGATACCACCAAATGTAACGCCCCTGCCGCATGGTAAGAGCATTACATTGCCAAGTCCTTTGAAAGGACTCTTAAGGCTAATTATATGACACTTCTTCTTTAACAGCAGATTTTTTTTTTTTTTCAAACAAAGAGCTTCATGCTCTATCGATGAAGTCCAGAAGAATTAAACCTTAGACCATTACAACCTTATACTACAATGGAGCCCTCAAAACCCTTGTCACAAACAACATAACAAAATATGTAAATCTTAGCCGAAGGCCACCGAGGCTGATTCAGAGCACCTACTACATGCACCAAAATGTTACGTCTTACTAATGTTACATCACATTCCAAATACATAAAGGCAATGCATGCAAGTTACAAAAAGTACATCTTCAAATCCAAGCATCGGCCTTCAAAATATACATCTTGCCACCTACCTTAATCTTGCTGCGAATCTGAAAGGGAAAATTTTGGAAGGAGGTAAGCAACCACAACTCAGTGGGAGTTCTCGCCTCCCAAAACCAAAATAGTTGTTACACAAAACAAGTCATAGTATCAATAGTAATATTAATAACAATATTATCACAAATACATAAATCTTTCAAATTATCACAAACCTTTCTTTCCTGAGCACAGATAATGCATTATTAAAAACCCGATGAACAACATGATTAGGCCTGAGAAGCTAAAAGAAAGGACATGCGCATATTTTTGATATGGATAAAGTTTTTCTCACAATCTAAACTTCTTCCGGACTAGAAACTTGTTAAGTGTCCACTTTTCACTAAAGTCAATTCTCGTACAAGTGAAAGTGAGATTGGAAATGACATTGACCGACAGACTGCCTACTCAGGAGGACTAACGTGTAAGTTATGGGGAAATTTATACTCTCGTCAGGGTAAAATACTGCCATCTTTCTGAGTGGAAACTGCCACTATGTGGAATCTACCATTGCAGAATCTGCCGCTAGGTGGAAATTTAGACTTTAGTCGAAATCTGCCGACAAATCCCCACTTTGGACATACATAATGGCTCGTCCCTTTAGATGCTAGTTTACTCAAGTCCAACGCCTAAAAATTAAACTTAGTGGCTTTGCAACCTAAAAGTGCATATGCTCTTTGGTATCAAACTAGGGTCACACGACGCTATGTACAAATCTTAATAATTTTCATTCACTAATTTTCTCAACCGAATTAAAAGGATACTTGAGACCCATAAAAATAATCTTTCAACCATGACCCCCTTTTTTTTTGTGAACAACATGTGCTAAAAAAAAAATTACTTTAAGGTCACGCTAATTATTAGATAAAATACTACTTGCTCAAGTGTACCAACCCGACTTCGTAGTCTTTTTGTTTTCTTTTTTTTTGGGGGGGTACATGGATGTTGTTATTATTATGCCTCGACTATGTGTATTTTTTTTCCTCACACAATCAAATAATAACCCATTATTTAACTACTAACAATTTCACCCTTTTTTTTCCTTTAAAAGCTTGGGGATTCTATTCTCAAATTTTATTTTTTTCTCATTTTATTCAAGCATAATATTACACCACCACCACATCAAGAGTACATATATAATTTCATCATAATGCTAAACTATCATTTCCTTTGCACATATTTGTCTAATTTTCAAGAGTATACTTTAACTATTTAACTCATCCAAAAAATCATGTCAAACCTCACTAATTCAATCAACTTCTAAAATATCTCTTAATATCACAACCCACACAAGAATCAATTACAAAAATGATACCATAACATATAACTGAACAATACTTCATGTACTTTTTTTTTAAAAAAAAAAAACATTGCAAAATCATAATCTACATGTCTATTAAGAAAAGCAAGTAACTTCATCATTCTAATTCATCATCCATAACATCATGCCAAGTCTACTTTTTCATAACCATTAACTGAAATATTTACTAATATCATCATTTATACAAGATAACTTAGAAAGCAACTTTAAAGAATATATCTCAACAATCATGACATATATCTTAGTAAGACATGCCATACATAACTTAAAAATATCACTCTTAAAATAAACTAAACATGTAAAGAGACATTCTAACTCTTGTAAATCAATAACATAATCATATATCATAATAAAATATTTTAACTTTAACACTAATTTTTATATCATCCTGAATCAACCACGATAATATCAGCACGATAATATAAGAATACCAAGCGGCTACTAGAGTCGCTTTAATGTGCCACGTCCTAAACCCAAGAGCCCGACGGATGATGGCTCAGCCGTGAGAGAGAATTAGGAGAATATGAGAGATGTAATATCAGTGTGTCACGTACTAACCATCTAAACACCCCTTATATAGTTTGGGGTGTGGCTAGGGTTGTTGCCCTAGGCAACATAAGTGCCCGTTGGGCCTAAACTTATTAGGCCCGACCAACAGCTCCCACTCGGCCACTTAGGCCGTAAAACACATGTTCTCCATGTACCACAACTCCTCACACTTCATACCAGGAATAGGACGTGCGACCAAAAATAACCAGTAGTGTTATATTAAGTTACCATCCAACTAACATAACACTTTCACGAAATACGATACCCTAAAAATATCCCAAGACATCACCAGTGGCATCTCTAATCCCTTATGCCTGATATATCATATGATTATGTTCTCAACATAATCGCCCAGGCTGATATGGTGATGGTGGATAGATTTTTCCTTAAACACTCATGAAATCTCATCTTAGCTTAATTGCTTTCCTAACGTGTTCTCGCTGAACCGTATACATCGTGGTTCTTGAGAATCACATTAAAGTAGCATCATTAAGCTTCGACTTAATATCATACCTTTAAGTCAAAGGGTTATCGTCCATAGGGTCACACAGTGACAAGTGATAGGGAATTCAATTGTCACCCCACATATGGGTCGTCTTATAAGCACACACAGTATGAGATGTGTGTCACGGCATAGCTCCCACTTAGCTGGGTTCGTCACTCTTTATGCCATGCGAATCGTCAGTCTAGATTTTCACCCAAAAATCTAACCTGAGCCACTAGATCAACATACTGAATGTTGGTCTTGACACTCAAGATTCGGCTTTTAAGGCTTCAATATGAAAACTTATTTCATACTCGACTCCCTCGAGTCTCATCTTAGTTTTACTAAGGCGACTATATTCATTCCACTCACACACTTCCAGTGTGAGTAATCAATATTGCACACCTAGTGCTAATATGATTCAGTCTCATCCTACCCGCTACTCAAGCGTCAGGGTGATTGCCTGTGTGACTAGGCCAATCAGAAGCCTGTGACATTTCAATATGTCTAACGTGCAACAATAAGTTATGAGCATTTTGCCCACTTACAAAAGAAGCATGTCCATCACGTAACAGGATACGTCTAAATACCAAACCTCGTGAATTCCAAGACTCAACCAATGAGCTTTGAACGTATTACTAAGAATGGGTTTAGTCAAGGGAACATATCACCTTGTTAGTGTACATATATATACCATATGGCAATGCTTTTGTCTCCATAGTACAAGACACACAATCTACTTCCATAGCTGACATTGTTGTGCAGCTTTGCTTCTTTGCTGCACCATGATATGGCTCTCCCACTCAGGGTGAAGGCATGTCCTGAGGTTAACTTAGACTCATCCGAGTTACCACCCCAATCAATATTTGAGTATTCTCTCAACTTGAGACCTCCTCTTTGATAGCAAAATACAGAGTTATCAATACCACAAAGGTAGCGCTTGATTCTCTAAGCGACTTGCTAATCAGCAAGGCTTGGGTTACTTTGATAACGACTTATCAAATTATCCGCAAAGCAATATCAGGTCATGTACATAACATGGCTTTCATTAAGCTTACTATGATACTAGGGTTAAGGACATTATTCATTATCTCTATTTTGTCATCTGTTTTAGAGCATTGAGCAAGATTCAAGGTTGAACCCTTCTCAACTAGAGTATCTATGGGTTAGGAATTATAAACCCAAAATCGTTCCAAGACACTTTGATGCATGCTTCTTGGGACGGTTTTGGATTATTTCCACTCCTAGGACATACCTAGTTTCACCCGTGTCCTTTGTCTCAAAGACATGGAATGACTACCTTTTAGTAGTTTTAATCATCTCTAAGTTGTTCCTAGTCAACAGTATGTCATTAACATGAGGAACGTAATCCCCATGTTGATCTTTCGACATACACAATGGTCTTCTGAAACCATTTAAGCCAAAATGGCTTTATGGAATCTAGAGTACGAAGAATTAGAAGATTGCTTAAGATCACATATGGACCTTTTAAGATGACACAAATTATCCTCTTATCCCTTTGACACAAAATCAATGAGTTAGTCTATATAAATCTCTTTCTCAAGATCACCATTGAGAAAAACAATCTTCATTCCATTTCGGACAACTCAAAGTCCAAAAGGGAAACCAGGGCTAAGAGTATCCGGGCCTGAACTTATCAATTGAACTATCTATCCGATGTTTTATCTTGAAGACTTACATCGGAGTGGAGTTTCAATGAGTTCTCAAACCTTGTCAGTGAGTCCATCTCATCCCTTATGACATCCAGTCACTTTTTGTGATTTAGTGAGCCAATCGCCTCTTGATAAGAGGCAGATCCCTTAACTTCCAAGGCAGTGCATGAGAATATTTCCTCTTCGATGTAGAAAAATCGTTGAAGAATTCTTCCGTACCAACTCCTTCGGATTCTGGGACCTTCATTATTTGTCTGCCGAGGTGAGAAATCTCTCCCTCTTTCTCTAAGAGCTATGGGACCAGGAGTTCCTCCCCTTTTCTCTAAGAGGCATAGACCCTAGAGTATGGAGAGAAAGTCACTCCCACTATCCATTTGAGGTGGGATCCTAAATATGTGGACTAACTGCATGTTCAGGAATGACTCTCCTCAACATTTGGAGATTGAAGACAAATCTCATTCTCCTTAGTAGACAAATATTCACCATTCCTATCAAACAAGAAAGGTGTACCACCCTTGGTGACTTAGTGAGATTTCAAATCCTCCCCCTCACTGAGAGGTGGTTGAAAGTATTGCTGTAACGTATACAAATTGAGGTCCTTTTAAATTTTACCAAATGCCAAGGAACTCGTCCTTAAGGAAACCGACATTGCGGGAATTTGATTCACGAAAGAAAATATTCATGATCTCGATTGGTTCAAAGAATTCTAATATTCCGTCCCAATTTAGTCATATTACTGCTATAAGGCATATGAACACATCAAATACCTAATAGCGGTGAGATAGAAGGTACACATACCTATATCATGAATATATAGCTCCATGATATACTTTCACATTCATGGACTGCATATGTCTAGAGTGAATGAACGCTAAGAAATTCGATGTTCTCGAAACCTTACAAAAAGATTTCCTAGTGTTTTACTAGCTAAACATAACTCACATTGTGCAACTTAAGCCCAGTGAGTTGGTCTTAAAAGACCACTAGCTTGTTAAACCTTTATTAACCCTCATGGTCAAAACAAGCATGTCTAAAACAGATTCGAAAATGAAACAACGGTGGAAGATATTCTTTTTCGTCCATTGAAAACACCTTTCAATGTGACATGGCCAAACAAATCACCATGCCATATGATGTCTAAGACATCTAGACGAAAATTAAAGAAAACTAACCTTAGGGACAGTAGACACAAGGGAACATCGCATCCCAGGAGCATAGAGAGCATAGGGAAGAGACAACGTAGTCCCTTCAAGGAGCCTCGAATGATTTGTCCTTAATTCAAGAACATCTTTTTCATCGTCGTTTCCTAAAACGATAATTTGTGAACCCATCGTGTAGTGGTGAAAGTTCACAAAAATCAACTTGTTCCCGAACTATGTGCTTGGTTCCTCCCATATCTGTAATCCACTAAGGATCACAGTTAGCAACAAATGCTTGAGAGCGCACATATTATACAGGCTGTAAAAGAAGGTAACTTAATCAACTTGGGACAATTCCAAGCATAAGATCCCTAATTTCCACAGTCATAGCACTCACACGTGCTATATGCCCCTCTTTATTTCCCTTAGTCTTCTCTGCTTTTACAATACCAATCCTAGGTCTAGAACTTTATGAGGGAATGGATCGGATGAACCTGATGCTAAGCTAATCCCACACATACTTAACAGTGGGGTAACTTTCAATCCCTCACTAGACTGTCATTCATGCGGCACTACAAAGTATAGCATGTTGATCAATCCATTCTCGAATCACCTTTGGAATGCTTTTAAGTTTTCTGGATACTGTTCACTAGCAGCACCATCTTTACCATTCTATGAGACCCAGAACCTAATGAGTGTCCTAACATTTCACGTTCATTCAGAAGAAACTGAATCTTCTGACATTATGTATCACAGTCAGCGCTATCAAGTTCTTTTATTGATAAACAAATTACCAACCTTATTTTAATTCCATACCTAAAGGTATATATTATGTAAAGTGGACATTAGGCATATTTGCAAATAACTAAATTATTAAAAACTCCATTATCCATATCGTATGATCGAAAATTTTGCTAAACTCATAATCATCTCATACAAGCATGAATTAGAAGTTTTTATAACTTATTTATCACAATTTTCCATAAACAAAATTTATGGAGAACATTATGGTTAAACAAATTAACATTTTAGATATATCACAAAGATATCCAACTTAATGTAAACCAAATTTACATGAAGTTATCTCATTATTTATGACTACTAATATGTCATTTAAAACTCTATCAATGACATACCAAACATAAAATTCAAATTATTATATAAAACACATTTATATAATAAAATGAATCTGTATTGCGAAACATATTTGAATAATAACATGTTACAAAAGAATTTCATAAAATGCCTAAATAGCATTATATAAAACACATTTATATAATTATATATAACATGAAACTTATTCAAATGTTACTCGCAAATTATAAAACACATTTATAATATTACGAATTTAAATTTTATAAAACCAATTCATAAAATACCGCTATATTACACAATTAGCAGGTAACATGAAACGAATCCATATTCATTAATTTGGGCAAGGAAAAAGTGCTAAAACAATTAGCAAATTTACTACAACTCATGTAGTTCATATATATAAAACATATTTATACAATATACTACTAATTGGTAATTGACATATCCATATAATCGAATCCAACATAATTTGTAACATGAAATATATCCAAATATTAATCGTGATTAATTATATATAGAATAGATCCATATAACATTAAAGTTTGGATGAAACGAATTCATAGCAAAGCTCGCAAATTATATAAAATGTATTCATATAATATCATAAAATAATCAAATATCCTATATATCCAAATAATAGCATGAAACTTGTTCATATAAAACTTAATGAATCATTTTTGTTAACTACAACGATGATAGAATAATTAACTCATTTATAATTGCTCATGTTTCTTCATAAAATTATTAAATCATGAAACATATTTATGTGATGGGATATTATATAAAATATATTTATATAATGTAACTTATGAAACATATTCATTTATCGACCAAGGGGATCTTTATATCACATAGATATTTATTGAGTTCGAGTAAAACAAATTTATGATATACGCACTAATTTTTATATGAAACAAATTCATATAACGTCAACCCAATGGATCAATAATAAGTTACTCGGTCAAGAAAATGTCAAGTTGATGCATATATAAAACGAATTTATATATGACATTAAACATATTAATATTTTTATAACGAAGTCATGCATTCAGGATTAAAACTAATTCGAAACCTTAATTCAACAAATGAATTAACTGCTTGAAAGTTTATCAACTTGAATATCATTATAATTCAATTAAAATCATCCTATGACTAATGATAATAATTAAACAACAATGGCTGAAACATAATTCGGTCCAAAATAATCGGAAAAAAAGCTGACCTATATCATTGAAATACATCAAGAAGCAAACAGGCCCAAAATACAAACGGGCCTTTTATAAGTGAGTGACACCTCACTAACCTTAATCATTTCTCTCTCTCTCTCTTACTCCTGCCTCCCGAGCTCTCTTTCTCTCCTGCTAATTCTCAACCTCTCTCTCCTCTCTTTGCTTCTCGACTCCTCACCATGGCTAGGGAGCACCGAGCTCCGCTCAGCCCTGTTACCCCCCTCGGCCGTTCGCCAACCATCATACCCCGAAAAACACCCAAGAGATGTCGAACCGTCGTCTCAAAAAAAAGTGTCTTTTTCCTTCGATCCACACCAACCCGATGAGAACTGACACTGTCACCGTGTAGATCGGCAAAAGCTGAGTCCGATGATGCCGCCCACGCGTCCAACGCGCCATTGAGGCGGCAGCGCGTGGGTGCACGCGCCTCCAAGGACGGCGTTTTTTGCGGTTTTTTCTCGGTGGTTGTGCAGATCGGCGTGTACATGTGGCTAATGGGAAGAAGAGGACCGAAAGAAGGCCTTGTCGACGGCGCGTGTAGTCACGCACCACCCTTCCCTCGTCGGTTCCTGATGGGTATGCATTTCTACCCCCTTTCCCCCTTTTTTTGTGTGATTCCCGGTTTCGGTCACCGGGCTCCGCTGCCGCCGCCGCCACAAAGGCGTAGGTGGTGGGGTCAATGAATGGAGGGCTAGTACAGTCATCCCCTTATACAAAAACAAAGGGAATACTCAAGACTATAATAATTTTAGGGCTATCAAGTTGTTCAGCCACACTATGAAGCTATGGGAGAGGGTGATTGAGAGAAGGTTGCGAAGAGATATTGCAATTTCAGAGAATCAATTTGGTTTTATGCCAGGCAGGTCGACCATAGAGGCGATTTACCTTCTTAGAAGGCTCATGGGTTTGTACAGGGATAGAAAGGTGGATCTCCATATGGTGTTCATTGACCTGGAGAAAGCATATGATAGAGTCCCGCAAGAAGTGTTATGGAGCTGTTTGGAAAAGAAAGGGGTGTCGCCCTTGTATATTCGTGTGATTAAGGATATATACGAGGGAGGGCGAATGAGTGTCAGGACGCTGGAAGGAGTCTCAAATGACTTCACTGTTAGTATGGGTCTGTATTAGGGCTCAGCCGTAAGCCCATTCCTTTTCACCTTAGTTTTAGATGAACTTACTGGAGGGATTCAGGATGAGGTCCTATGGTGTATGCTTTTTACAAATGACATTGTTCTTATCAATGAGACCAGGCAGGGGGTGAATGTACGCTGGAAGTTAGAGGTTTTAGATTAAGTAGATCGAAAATGGAATACATGCATTGTTGTTTCAGTGGAAGGAGAGAAGAGGGGGGGAAGTCACCCTGGATGGGAGACAAATACCAAAGGTAGATAAGTTTAAGTACCTTGGCTCAATCATCCAGCAAAATGGGGACGTTGATGAGGATATTAATCAGTGCATAAGAATGGGCTGGCAAAAATGGAAGGCTGCCTCAGGGGTGCTGTGTGACAAGAGGGTGCCCTTAGGTTTGAAAGGTAAAGTTCATCGGATGGTAATCAGACCAACTGTCCTTTATGGATCGAAGTGTTGGCCTCTAAAAAAGACGCAGATCCAGAGGTTGATGGTAGCTGAGATGAGGATGGTCAGGTGAATGTGTGGTTTTACGAGAATGGACAGAGTTATGAATTGTGTAATCAAGGACTTAGCTAAAGTGGCCCCTATAGAAGAGAAGATGAGAGAATCGAGACTCTGATAGTTTAGCGATGTGAAAAGGAGAAGTATGGCCGCCCCAGTGAGGAGGTGTGAGTTGATCGACCTTCCCGGTGGTAAGAGAGGCAGGGGTAGGTCGAAGAAGAGTTTGGATGAGGTGATTAGAGAGGACCTAAAAGTAGTGGGTTTGTCGAAGGACCTGGCTCAGGATAGGAGGTTGTGGCTGAATAGGATTAGGATCTTAAATGGCAGAGAAGCGTCTCTGTAGTTGTCAGTAGCTACAGTGGCTTAGTGCTGGTAGGGGTATGTCGTGCTCGTATGCAGGTTGTGCTTTTTTCTGGGAGTGACGGCAGCTACCTATCGTGGATTGTTGAGGTACGTTCTTTCAGCTTTCTTTTAGCTTCTTTCAGCTTCAGCTTCTTTGGCACTGATTTCCTTCTTTAAATGCTTCGCAAGCGCTTTCCTCTTTAAAACTTTTTCACAAAACCTTTTCGTGGGTCTCTTGAATCAACCTCTCTATGGGTAGGAATACTGGTAGAGGTAAGGTTGCCTATAGCTGGATCTCCCCAGATCCCGCGAAAGTGGAACCCACATTGAGAGGTGGTGTTGTTATTGTTGTACTAATTTTTATATCATGGATTAAGAGAACCCACACCTTGAAGTAGCTTCTTAATCTCCTTTTATCCCTTGATCTTTGGGAAAAATTTCAAAGTAAGTTGATTGAGTAAAATTACCACTAAGCACTCTCTTCTTTCTCTGTCTAATTTTTCTTGCTTGGTAAAGTGGGAAAATACTAGAGGAAAGGTGAAAAGAGGAGTATGAAAAGCAACTAAAAAATTAACTCTTACCCCCTCTTTTTACTAGCAATAGCCGGCCACCCCACTTCTCTTCATCATCATTCTTTTTTCTTTTTTTGGTTAGAGTATGTCCTTCTTGCTTGTCCAAATCGAAAAAAGTAATATAGCATGGGGGGTAATAGAATAAGTGTATGGATGGGATTGAAAAACCATTCCCTATGGTAGCCCATACCTCCCTCTAAAAAAAAAAAAAACCTATATTAACTAATTAGTAGAATTTTTACTAAGCAAACTTGATTAGCAGTTATTATTCCTAATCATCACAGAAGGTGAGAGATTGAGCAAGAAGCCGGGGGGGAAGAGGGGGGAGAGAAGGGTGTAGAATGACATGAGAACACGGAAGAGCGAGACAGGTGCAAACGTCCAATATGACTCAGTTCTTAAGGGGAGGTAGTTGTTAACATTGTATCCAATTTGTGGTGTAATGTATATTTTTTAATTTTCTTCTAAACGGTCATGATGGTTGCAAAAGGCATATCAACGGCTTTAACATCCCAGCCCTCCGCAACTCACTCCCATAGAGGTCAAATCTATTTTGCTTTTATTATATATATACATACATATATATATATATATATATATATATATATATATATATATATATATATATGTATATACATATATATGTATATACATATACATAATATATATAATATATATATATATATATAATATATATATATATATATATATTACCCTTATGTGTCCATCCTTAGTAATCTTAAAATATTCTTTAGCAACACTGTTGACTTTCTCTTTATCCCTTAATATGATATTGTTATATTTGTTTTGATGAAAGACAAAAAGGAAGCTTAAGTATTAATACTGCTTTAAATTTGATATGGTTATATTGTTTTAATTTGATTTGATCAAATTTGGTGAAAATGGAAAATCATTTTGTTGCCAAATAAGGTTAAGATGAGCAAATATTATGCAAATCATTGTGGAATATTTTAAGGAGAATATGTGGCAACTTATCTTGCTTCTAGAAACCTTCCAAGAATTGATTTTGACCGTTGAAGACAATCCAAAGAGCCATTGAGCATAATCTGGAAATTCAGCAAATATCAAGGGCTTGAAGATATGGGTTCAAGGGCTTGAGTTCATAACTTTCCATAGCAAGTGCAACGACTAGCTTCAAGACTTTGACTATAAAGAGGGGCTGAATTTGCAGCAGAAAAGGATCACGGAAAAGCACTCATTGGCATATTCAAACACATATACTGTTGGCATTCATTGAGCTTCGATTGACATATTTATTGTGTTTATTTACTCCATCTTATAAAGTGTGCATTGTTATCTTTCTTTGTATTGGGTTGGGTTGATTAGTCGGAGGGCCGACTACCCAAGTACGGTTGGGGAGCAACACGTACGTTGGGACACCTATAGTTGTAGGGTCAACTAGTAGGTTGTACGATTAGTGAATCGTGTATAATCGACCGACCTAATAAAAGAAAGAGGTTCAAAATCCCGTCAACGAGGGGCACCTGTGGGTAGAGGACTAGGCGTGGCCGAACCTCTATAAATTGTGTGTTTTGTCCACATTTACATTTTCCGCGTTCTATTTCTATTATTTTGTGACTTTGATCATCACCTTATTTACTCATCTCTAGGGTGATTTAACTAGTCAAATCGGGCCAACAAACACTATCTTTTTAGGGGCGGAGCTCTCTGTATGGAAGGGGTGTCCATGGACACCCTTCTCTTAAAAAAACTTCTAATAAGACATTTTTAATATGGTTAAATTAGTATATGCGGACACCTCTAAATTAGGTTCAAAAGTTACAAACACTCTTTAAATATATCCAACCCACATATTTATATTTTTAATTTATTCAAATATTAAAAGTATAGTTCTAAAGTTGAAACTTGATAGAAAAGTGAAATAAAATTAAATATACCCAAGCCCAAAATTTTCTCTCTCCTTCCTATATTATTTAGAGTTTATATTTTTAATTTAATCTAATTCTAATTTCTTTAATTTTCTATAATTTTATTATTTATTTTTTCGATATTTTAGTTGCAATATGTTCTTGGCGTAGACCTTTCTTTAACTTGGCACAAATGATTGATTTGAGCTTGATGCTATTTTTTTCCCTTTTGGTGTGATTAATTGGTGCAGATTACTTTTTGTAGTTGTATTTTATGTTTGACATGTTCACTTCATGTTTCATTTTTTTTTTCGATTTTATTGCTTTGTGTTGATGATTTGTCTTCTGTAACAAGCGATTTTAGTAAATGGTAGGTAACCGTAACTTCTGTGATTTCAACACAATATACGTATCAAATTCAAAATATGAAAAACTGCAAAGGACAAGCGTAGTAGTAAAGGTATTATAGTTTTTTTTTCCTTGGAATAAAAAATTGGGGTATATTATTATTACTACGAGATGGAATGTTTGTTTTAAAAAAAAAGAGATAGAATGCTTGTACAAAATAGACTGTCGTAGTATGTATCACATAATGTCTTTTTTTCTATTAATATTGTACACTAGTGATGACGTTAATAGATGAACACTCATGTTCTAAATGTCTAGATCCGCCACTGTACCTTTTTAAATTTTACTTTCATCTTTTATGTCAATGTACTAATTCTAAATCTCATTTATAGTAAATGTAATTATCAAAATACATGTGCGTTGCACAAGCATGTATTGTACATACATTGTATGATTTACATTCTATTTTTAGTAATAATTTTTCATATGCTTTAAATAATTTTAATGATTCATAGAAGGATTGCAAATGACATACGTGCAAAATATAATGTCATGTAACACATCAAAAGGGACAATAAAGACAACATGATAAATAAAATTAAACAACTAACAGAAAAAATATAAAGTGGTTGGTATTAAAAATTCACGTTTAAGAAGACTATAGGGAGATACCAGCCATATAAAAATGAAAGAAAGAAAAAGAAATCCTCAACAGATGATGTATATCATGCACCAAAGAGTGTATACTCCTACTTACCATAAACATATATTTTTTAACATGTATTCGTCATATAGATAATTTTTAATATGTGACGCTGACTTGACTTATGAGAGCATATGCTCCTCGGTATACAATATAGGGCCCATTTTTTTTTTCGCGATAAAATGGAGCTATAAGCTATAAGAAAACATAAGGAGTTGTAAGAAGTTATAAGAAGTTGTAAGGATAGATGTAATGAGTTATTGAACTACTAGAAAGTTGTATAGTATAATTTTTAGATATGTATATGTAATCATTGGCGTTTAACGTATGAATTATGAAAAAAAGAACTATTAGATGAAATAAATTACATATATCACTAGTATTTATGAAAATAAATTTTATAACATCACTAAACAAATTATATTCTAACATTGCAGAAAAAAATTTATTTTTCTATATTATCATTTCGGATAATTAAAAATAATAACTAAATAACATAATTAATAAAAATTAACCTTTAAGCAAGTCAAGTAAATATCAATACGATAAATTCAAGCTGACAGATATGTTGAACCAAATATGTTCCACACTTGAGGTAATTTTTTGTATTAACATTAGTTTCACTCTCTAAGAGCAAATTTTAAAAAATAACAATTTTTCTCAACAAAATTATATAGAACCCTAAAAATGAAATCCTATTTGAATTAAACATTTTGGAATTAAATTCAATCTAATGTTCAATTATATGGTGATAGCAACTAAGTTGCCATATATAAACTTATGAGTGAAATAGGTAAAATGCTTTCATCACCTACCGTTTGATCATTTTTATGCATGATTCACGTCGAAACTCAAACATGAATGCAATTTTCGTATTGCATTTTTAAAACATGTTAACTATTTTCTTTATAATGATATATATGTTTTATGTCGAAACTCAAATATTAATTGACACCGTTAAAAATATATACATATATATGTACATATATACACTTTTATATGTATATGTATGTGTGTGTGCGTGTGTATATATATATATATATATGTACATATATATATGTATATACATACATACATATATCTATGTACATATATATATGACCTGACCCATCTTCTAGACTATTGAATTAGTTGAATAACTCATTAAAATTGTGATTGTACTTGTCTATTTTTCATCTACGAAAAAGAAATAAAAGAGAAAAGAGAGTCAAAGTTAGGAATGATAAGTACCCCTTTGAGGCATGCGCTACTGGGTGCTATCCTTTGAGGCAATACTGCCACTGGAAAGCTTGCTTCCCATACTAGTGAATCAATAAAATAAATAAAAGTAATGATAAAAATTAAATATTTGCTCCTGCACCTCTATTCGGGTGAGTGTGAGACAGGGAGTATTTAATTTCTAAGACCCTATATGGGGCTCGAATATGTGCGAAAGTGGAGTTTGAGAAAAAGAAGAAGAAGAAGAAGAAGAAGAAGAAGAAGAAGAAGAAAAATAAATACAAGGCAAGTTTAGAATCAATTCAATGAGTTATTCTACCTAGTTCAATTGTCTCCACAACCATATCGTGCCTCAATTTTTCTATCATAAACTTTTAGACCTCTTGATCGGTTTATGCATATCTAAAAGGGATGGATAATTATTGATCTTGTTACTTCATTATGAAAATGTTATGAGGTTGATGAATAAACTCTCTAAGAATAGTTGGATGTCTAGCAGGTATTCACTTATTGAAGGAGAGACTAATTAATTCAATAACATTGTTTTTCTTAAGCAAGCCCTGACCTAGTATGAATATCATAAATATGCATAATTTTATAAGAAAAGGAAAGGTAAGTTTTAGGTCGAGTCATAGATTTCTTTGCACGAGGACGTCCAAAGTCTAAGTGTGGAGTAATTTGTTAAGCCAAAAATCATGCATCGTTTTATTAATTATTTTGACTATATGTTACACATTATTGCATCTAATTTACTTTATTTTACATATTTTCCAGGTTAGGCATTAATAAAATAAAAATGAGAAGACAAGACGTCGAAACTCTGATTTTACACGATTTGCTGAAAAGACGGTCCAATAAATAATTTATGAAAAATATTATTTCCATAATTATTTAATTGGACTAGGGTTTCAAGAGTTGGAAAAAAATAAGAAGTCTTGGAGGAGAAGAAGTCTAAGGAAGAGATGAAGAAAACCCTAATTACTAACCCTAATCCCCCTCCTTTCCTCCCTATATATATCACCATCACAATAATCATCTCTGGACCCTTCACCATAACCCACGGCAGCCTTCTTCTCCAAAAAAAAAAACCACACAACCCCACGCCTCTACACACGTCCATGCCAGCCTCTTCTCTCATCATCATATAGCATCCTATTCTTCCATCATCATCTTGATCACCATCAACCCCCACCTTCAACATCACCATCATCCTTGGCGTTCACCAAGCTCACGCATCAACACCCTTCTACGTCCTCACACCTCACGCTGTCCTTCATCATCTTCTTCCTCGTGATAATCATCTTCCCCATATCATCATCACACCATCCTCTTCAAAGTAGGGTGATTTAATTTAATTTAATTTAATTTAATTTAATTTTTTTATTTTATATTTTTTTTGTGTTGTTTAGTTAATTCTTAAACATGAATCCTTTGGTTAATTGTGATGTTATTTTTAATATGAGTGAGTAGTTTTTTTAGCTTAGTATAATCTACTTGAAATCATGCTAAATTGATTATTTTGAAACAAGTTTCATGCTTTATTGTCTAGTTGGTATATATTCATGATTCTATAGCAATTAGCATTTATTGTTAATGAAAATTGTGTTAAATTAATTAGAATGCATGCTAGTTAGTTTAATACAATTTCAATTGATAGTTTAGAAGACTATAATACATAAAAGTTATAGTCTTTTATGCTCAGGTATCACCCTAATTAATCATGGATGGCTCAAACTCATCTCTTTTAATTAGGTAATCGCTTTAGATCTTTGTTAAATCAATTTGCTGGTAAATTGGTTACAAAGTGTTAAATGATGTTTTTCTAATTTTTAATACTCTAATTTGATTAAATTTTTGTGCTGGTGTAAAGATTATCAAATTAGTAGGGTTTATATTAGGGCTGGACCTAAGTAAACTAGAACCTAAGGAAAAACGGGGAAGAACAGCTGGTGGATGTCTTCTACAGTTTAACTCATGAATGAAATTAACTTGTGTGTTAATGATAAATATTAATTTTCATGGTGGATTGAGATTATACTAAGTATCTTTGATAAATTTGACAACTTTGATAGTTATTCGTTGCTTATAGTTAATTTGGTTTGCTTGTTAATTTTTGTTTCATTTTTATTGGTTACCATATAATTTCAATCAACCCCCCCAAAAGTATAGTCTTTTAGGAGTGTCTAGGTAATTTTAGATAGTTTAGATTTTGATTTTTAGAGTGGTTATAATTTTAGATTGATTTATATTCAGTTTTAGTATTTAATTACTGGTTTGTTAGAAATTAGACTAAAAATAGTTATTTTTGTTCTTTTTCGATTTTTATCAGTTCCTAGAGTTTATACAGTGTCATAGTCTGCGCATATTTAATTTCGTAATTTTTGGAAGTTATTTGATAATTTTTCAGAATTATTTTGCGAAATTGATATGTGCAGGTTTTTAGGTTATTAATTCTGAAAATTTCGATTTTAATTGTTAAATCACGATTATTAGGTATTGTTAAGTCCAGAAAATTTGTCCTAGAATTAGGGTAATTTTATTGATTATTTTCGTATTTATATTTATGCAGATTACTTTATTTCTAATTTCAGATTTAATATTCTGCATTGATATTCTGTGGTAAATTTTCTGATTTGATTTTTCTGGAATTATTTGGATACAATTTAGGAGTTATAAGCTTATATACCTAAAGAATGATATTTTAGGTTACTGTTTGACATTTTTAATATTTATTTTCTGATTATTATTTGCTGTTTTAATTTTTAATTAGAATTTCAGTTACTATTCTGATTTTATTTTTCTAGATTATTTAGGAAAGCTTTTTACTGTTTTCTTTCCAGAATATAATCCAAAATATTTAGGAGCATCATTGGGTGTTTTTTCCATATTTTTATTCGTTAGATTTTAATTATTTTAGAATTATTAAAATTAGACTTAATAAATTGGATTAATAAAATCATTTAGGATTAAGCTAGCTTTTCGAAACAATCTTTCCTCGTGAATCGATCCCTACTTTCCTATGTTATAAAAAGTATTTAATAACCGAAGTAGTGGTTAAATTTGTAGCTCTCGACAAGCTTTACAGGTACTTGCACCAAAAATTCTAGAATCGAAATGGAAAAGCCTTGATTCGTGAACGTTAAATGGTGCTTGAGATAATGATGGGGCAATGATCTGAACAAGTAAAACTTCCATGCATTTTATAGGCAACGGGATATAAAGTAGCCCAGTCATTTCTAACTATAGCTCTATCTCGATGTTCGTAAACTAAGTAGGTGTATACCTTTTTCTTCCATGTGAAAGAATTTCCTGATACTTGCGAATTCTTTGCATTGATACAAGCAAGGAATCTGTTTAGGCATTGGAATCTATTGAAGTGTGGAGCTGGTCCCCTAATTTATCATTCGGACATACCATTTCATTAAAATATCCTATGAGACACCATGGAATATCTATAATGTTGTTCATTTGGGCAAGGTGATTCCAAAACACATCTTTTTCCCTATTCTGTGCTGGAGCATAAATTCCAAATATAATTGAATTGGAAGCATTTGCTGTGTCATGGGCCATCATATGGATCACTCTTTGTTCTTTCAAAAGTACTAATGCATGAATGTTCCCATTATTCCATAGAACTACTATCCCCCTGGAATGTTTAACCAGGGATGCAAAATCATAGTGGTCAAATCCCAATTGTGGTAAGATTTTGCCAATATTAGAGTCATTGACTAAAGTTTCTAGCAGAAAAAGTAAGTCAGGTTGATGACTTCAATTAAAAATTTAACTTCAAAAAGTGCTTCTTGTTTTTTGAGGCCTCGAATGTTCCGGCATATTACTTTCATAGTTGGACGATGAAGGAAAAGCCCTTCTGTGGGCCAAAAAGAAGAGGTGCATTAAAGGTGTCCACAACCAAAGCAAGGATAAACCAATCAAATACCTTAGTAATCCATGTTCTAAGCCCCCAGGCGGATGATATATTGGCCTCAGAATTGACAGTTGTTGACACAACCATCCCTACAATCGCCATTATATGATAGTTGATGTACAAAAAGGAAGCATAAATTCCTCAACTAATAAATGGTACGAGGTTGGTGCTGCATCAAAGCTATACAAAGAAATAAAATCCGATGTATACGCATCGGTGCTTGCTTCCTCGCCAATTTCCACTGTGCTATCAAAGATATTGAAGTTCAATGATATTACAAGTATGGCTGCTCCAGAACTCTGGTTTGTAACATCTATGTACTTAACAAAACAAGTAAGACAACATATAGTCAAAAAATCATGACTTTCATGCTGTTTACTATTCATTTCTAAGCATAACGATATAAAAACGAAAATTTGTCTGGGCCAGAAGGTAGTCTGATCAAAGGCCTTGGAAATGCAAGTGAGATTACTCTCATCATGCACTTCTCTCACCAAAACAAATTCAATAGCAAAAAGCAAAGTCATAGTATTAGTTTTAAGTTCGAGTAGATGTACATTTAGTACAATGATGGGAGAGAATAGCTTGCTATACATAGCCAAATGAAGCCTAGAGAAGGAGCACAGTGGGATGATGAGTGTAATGTAAACGATTGTTGCCAAGTTCTTAAAAAGGTAGACTTTCATCATTGACAAACAACCGGATAGGGTCTAATAACATGAAGCGAATGCTGAATGCAACTCACCACAAGGTGAGGCAGTACTAGTCGTGTTAAGCTCCGCCATTGGCCTATAACCTCCTATAAAATACCAGAGCCCCAGACAAGACCAAGTAAAAGTGAAGTATATGGCGTAAGAGGCATGGACTGGGAACATAGTACCCAAGCAACACTGATAAGAATTGCCTATCTTCAATAATATTAGGACCAACTGAACACAAAGAAATAGTATAATAGTAACAAGGTTCAACTTCCTTTGAGAGTTAAGTATCCAACACCCTGTCAATAATATACACATGATTATGAGTCGACCAATAGCTAATGAAATTAGTACTATTGAAGAACAACAATAGTCATCGCAACACGTAGGATCAACCCTCATTTCCAATTCCACCCTACTTGACCCATTAGTGAAATAAGCAATCAGTTTAACCTTCAAAGCGCATCTCCTATTAAGATTAATCATCAATTTAAAGAACACGTGCAATTTCCTACATTTCCACATTATATGGCAATAACCCCATCTGAAAATAAATAGGACGCATAGGCATGAGTCTATAACATCAATCATCCAGCAGCGACAACCTCCACTAATTTCCAAAAAGGATTTCCATCCAAGTGAGACAAAATCACGCATCTTCCAGGTGATCCTTAGAATGAACAAATTCCACTTTCCATGATAGTGAAACACATGAGCAAGAAGAAGGTAGCAATTAAGAACACTATTGTAACTGGGAACACGTAATAGCCAAATCACAAACATTGAGTATGAGAAGGAAATATGGCAACCAAGGTATGCCTTTAGTTTTAGGTCAGATAGCCACTAAGAAGGATTTGACAAACCATTGGGGCAGGACATATTGAAAAAACAGGGAACCTAACTAAGGTCAAGGGAAAGGGGCATAAGTAGAAAGGGAGAACAAAGTGGTAGAAATCATACCTTTGGTGAAGCCAAATCGATCAATAGTGCGAGATTCTTACTGAGCAACATTCAAGATTTCTAGATCGGAACCCATACTCGATTGAAACTCCCTGAAAGAAGCTAAAGTTCGAATCTTGGGCCCAAGTGGCCCATATCTTTAATAATGCAACAAGGTTGCCATCATTCGAAGTTGATCTCCACAACTCAGAGGGATTGAATCGATCAGATGCTATTCTACAGTAAAGATAACTATCAACAAATTGTGGGTGTTCAACCTTCTTGAAGGAAGCGAGGAAGACCGACAATTTGCAACAAGAACAGGTAGAGAAAGAGGAAAAGCCACAACTTTTTGCTACAATAAGACTGAACGAGGTAAATTTAGAAAGATCTACGGACCAAAACAGACAATTGCAAAGGGTGTGAATTTAAATAAACCCTAGGGGAGGAAAAATCTATATGTAAAGATTTGAGTGACACTGTAGAAATGTGATTTAGATTTTTTTTAAAAATTGAATTAAATAACAAATATGGGAATTATTAATTCCTGTCCCATGGCTAGATGAAACAAGCAGTGACCCAGGTGCCTGTTAACGAATTGAATTAAAATGTGACTCTAAACAGATTTGCAAATTGGGTGAGAACGGGAAATTTTATGAAAGATTGATTGGCATACTGAAACATACTCTTCTTGGACAGGTGATAGCCTAATAGGTGAACTAATGAGGTTTCATTTTCTTCAATTTTATTATTTTTTTTTCCAGAAAAAAGATGGGTTAGAAAAATATACGTATGATACGCCATCGAGGATGGGGTTAATTCAATTATGGTGTCATTTTGCATGCATCGGTACAGCCAATGAATACTACCGACGAGCACAAAAGCATTGTAACTCATGATAAAGTCTACCTAATGAAAATTGGGCAATGTCAAAACATTTAACATGTTAATTTTGATCAACACTTAAAAATTATCTTAGTATATATAAGACATATGTTATCACCCAAATAGCAGCTGAAGGTTTCCTGTTGGGCTTCTTGGCCTCTCATATCAAAATTCTCACACCACAACGTCAATTGAGCAAGGTTAATAATGATCAGAACAACTAATAAATTTTATCTTCCCATTCCAATTTCATAACCCATACTATTGCCGAGATTGACCTCTGATTGTGTCCAATTTTAGCCTTAGGCCCTTCTAGTTTGTTCCTACTATTTTGTTCAGATCACTTCTTGAAATCCTCATCTGTCTCCCTCTTGTAATTAAAGGCTGCACAAGCATCATCCGTCATTCAAGTAATGATCTTCTTAGTCGGTTCTTTCGCAACCTTGTTCGCCATGTCTTTCAACCGTTGACGTACCGTCTGCTCACTTTTCAGCATCATGCTATGGACCCAAGTGAGTTGTTGCCGCACATAAAACACAAAAAAAAGAACTTTTTATACCTATCATTAAGTTTATGCTACAATATGTATCGTCTAAAATAAAAAATGCTTGCATGCGGAGAGGGGCTACACTCCAAAAGAAATGTGACTAAATTCTGTCAAACGTGAGCTAAAATACCCTACATATTTTGTGCACGCACACACACACTCAAGTTTATACATAGAAATGTATATGTATATATGCAAATAACATATATATATA
>JAKOGI010002482.1:5000-106326 GCA_029747015.1 Carnegiea gigantea
CCTTGACAATATTAGAGTGTATAACTCCATGTTCTCATTCACTTCCATGGGGGGGAGGATTGATAACAGTGTCAATGATGGTAGAAGCCCATATGTTTTCCGGATAAATGGTAGCAACCACCACAAAATTGGGTCCTTACTCCCTCGATCTGGATTACATCCAGCATTTGCGAAGTTGTACATTTATGACACTAGCAATGAAGTGTCAAACCGAGTGACTGCACTTAGGGCATTTGGTCGTTCTGCCAGTAGACTTGACATTGTAGAAGGGTTACAACAAATGTTGGATTCGGTTAATCCCTATGTCGCTGTGTTCAGAAGAGCTAGAGACATGTTACGTGACCATGGCGAGATTCCTGATTTACGAATTCGAATAATCCAGGCCAGAGAAGGCCGACAATATATTAGACCAACTGCAGAAGAAGTTGCGGGACTAATAGTTGGGGATGGAACTGAGCACTTTGGACCACGAGATGTCATACTCCAAACAAGGGATGGAACCTTGCAGAGGATAAATGAGCATCACCCATCCTACATGCCTTTACACTATCCTCTTTTGTTTCCGTACGGCACTGATGGCTGGAGTGCAGACATCCCACGGATGGCTAATGCCAGTACCTCGAGGTCAATGGTATCAATGAGGGAATTTTATGCATTTCGCATCCAGGACCGACTAGGTGAATCCATGGTTATTAAGCAAAGTTGTCGATTGGGCCAACAATTCTACGTAGATGTATGGGCTGCCATTGAGCAATATAGGCTAACATGGTTCGAAAACCACCAAGGTCACTTGCGAACAGAATTGTACAGTGGCATTCAAGATGCACTTAATGCAGGTGACGTTAATGCAGAATCAATTGGGAGGAGATATATTCTACCATCTTCTTTCACGGGAGGGCCCCGTTATATGATGCAACATTATCAGGATGCAATTGCAATTTGTCACGCGCTGGGGCCTCCTGATTTCTTTGTCACTTTCACATGTAATCCAAGTTGGCCTGAAATCACTAATGAGCTATTACCTGGTCAACGGTCAGAGGACAGACCCGATCTACTAGCTAGGGTGTTCAAAATTAAGTTACGACAACTACTCGATGATGTTAAAACAAAAAAAATCTTCGGGACAGTCATTGCTGGTGAGTTCCTTGCATTGTCGAACACTGTATTTTACCTCATAAATACATTCATTGCACTAATTACCTTCACTTTCTGTTTTACAGAAGTATATGTTGTTGAATTTCAGAAGCGTGGCCTTCCCCATGCTCATATTCTCTTAACAGTGGCACCAGAAGATAAGCCCACATGCCCAGAAGATGTTGATAGGCTCATTAGTGCAGAAATTCCTGATCAATCTATAGACCCTCTAGCATATGATACTGTCACACGATTCATGATACATGGCCCATGTGTATCATGTTTGGTAGACGGAACATGTTCAAAATATTACCCAAAAAGATTTTGTACTCAAACCACATTTGATGAGCATGGATTCGCTGAATACCGTCGGCGGCGCACTCTCCAACAAGTGGTTGTGAATGGACGAGAGGTTGATAACCAATGGGTGGTCCCGTACAATAGAGAATTATGCGTAAAATATAATGCTCACATAAATGTCGAGCGCGTAGCTATCCGTAGTGTGATCAAGTACCTGTATAAGTATGTACATAAGGGACATGATCGTGCTACTATTGTCATTGAAGGTGATATGACACATCGTGACAATGAGCAATCTCGGCCATGTAGAGAAGGGAATGAAATTCGGGAATATTTGGATTGTCGATACATATCTGCCGTTGAGTCATGTTGGCGCATTTTTTAGTTCAGCTTGCAGCATCAATACCCTTCTGTGCAAAAGCTTCAATACTATTTGCCAGGAGAACAATTCGTCGTGTTCAGTGACGATGATGACCTCATTAGAATTGCCAACGAACCAGAAGCGCATAAAACAATGTTAACAATGTGGTTTGATGCAAATAAGAAGTACCCACACGCTCGACTGACTACGTATTTGAACTTCCCCATTCAATGGGTATGGAATCATTCTTCTAAAAGCTGGACAGTCCGTCAAAAAGGTTATTCAGTTGGTCGCCTTCCATTTGCACATCCAAATTGTGGTGAACGATATTATTTGAGATTACTTCTTACAAAGACATGTGGAGCAACTTCTTATGAGGATATTCGTACTGTACGTGGTGTCCTACATCCAACATTTAAGTCAGCATGCATGGCATTGGGTTTGCTTGATGATGATGGTGAATGGCATGCTGCCTTGACTGAAGCATCAACCTAGGCTTCAGGTGTGCAACTACGAAATATGTTTTGCTCCATGTTGATGTTCTCTGAGATTGCTAACCCGGTAAAGTTGTGGGACACGCATTGGGTTCATATAACAGATGACCTGTTACAAACTACACGACGCCAGACAAGAATGCCGGATATAGATTTACCATGTACTGAGATTCAGAATCTTGGACTACTTGAGATTGAACGTATCTTGAACAGAAACAGACGATCCCTACGTAATTTCCCTCCAATGCCATTCCCTTCCATTGAAGCCGCAGTTTATGCAACTAATCGGCTTATTATTAACGAACTTGATTATGATACAAGTATGGAAACATCAAGATTCGAAAGTTTGGTAAGGGGGTTGAACTCAGATCAGTATCATGTGTACAGATCAGTACTCGATACTCATAATAGAGGTGAAGGAGGGCTGTTTTTCATATACGGTAGTGAGGGCACGGGAAAGACATATCTATGGAATACCTTAATATCCAAGTTCCGATCTAAAAAGCACATTGTTCTTGCCGTGGCATCGTCGAGAATTGCTTCATTACTGCTACCCGGGGGGAAAACAGCCCATTCGGTATTTAAAATACCCTTACAACCTGATGAGACATCCGTTTGTTACTTTAATAAGAGATCTGAACGTGCGGATCTCATCCGTGAGACAAGGTTGATTGTATGGGATGAAGCACCAATGATGAATCGCTTAGCGTTTGAAGCCGTTCATCGTCACCTCCAGGACATATGTGATAATCAGAATGCTTTTGACGGGAAACTGGTCCTTCTTGGGGGAGATTTCAGACAGATACTTCCTGTGATTACACACGAAAGTCGTGAATCAATCGTTGCAGCTACAATCCATCGAGCAACATTCTGGAATGAATGCAGTGTCCTGCACTTGCGTATAAACATGCGGCTACAACGAATTGATGAACCTGACGAGACCGTGCCTAATGTCGAAGAATTTAGTCGATGGATATTAGAAGTTGGAAATGGTCAAGTGCAAGGAGTTGCTATTTCAGATGACGGAGAGCCTAACTGGATTAAGATCCCGGAAGAATTCCTAATACGGAATGAAAACAACGGTCTGCATAATTTGATCGCATCAATTTATCATGATTTCGATGCTAACTATGAAGATTGGTCATATCTTCGTGAACGAGGGATTCTTGCACCAACGAATGATGATGTCGATGAAATAAACACAATCATGTTATCCATGCTTCCTGGAGAGGTGAAAGCTATTTGAGTTGTGACACTCTTGCAAACGCCAACGATTGTGGTCCTTTTATTGATATGGAACCCCCTAAATTATTGCATTCCCTAAAGATCTCTGGGTTGCCAAATCATTGTTTAGAGCTTAAAGTCGGTGCGCCAGTTATATTATTGAGAAATTTGAATCAGTCAATAGGGTTGTGCAATGGTACTCGATTAATTGTCAGTAAGCTGGGTGATAGAGTGATTGAGGGCAAAGTAATAACTGGCTCAAAAGTTGGGGAGACTGTTCTAATACCCAGAATCGATTTAACACCATCGAATCTTCCAGATCTACAAATCAGAAGAAGGCAGTTCCCTCTAAAATTGGCGTTTGCAATGACAATCAACAAAAGTCAGTGGCAAACTTTACATAGAGTTGGTGTATACCTTCCAAGGCCTGTGTTCAGCCATGGTCAACTTTATGTTGCACCGTCACGTGTTTCATCACCATCTGGATTAAAAGTATTGATCTGTAATAAGAGGAGATCTCCAGTAGACGTTACAAAAAATGTTGTCTATAGGGATGTATTGAACAATTTGTAGCTTCTACTTATATCATAAAGTTTATTTGTTTTGCCTATTACATTCTGACTGTTTGATTATCATATTTTCAATCATATCATTCTAGTGTTATGTATAGTAATATGCATCACTGGATAAATACTTCGTCGGCATTTTTTGATTACCATATCATACTATATACTTCTAATTTCTACAAGATTACAGACATGGCATCTTCAGCACCTACATTTATGCCTATATGCGCCATCAACCCGTGCAATAGATCTGTAACATTGACAGCTCGGCTCATGCAAGCATTGTCCGTCCGAGTCTATGCGCGAGGGACAGTATGGAAAGTTATATTCATGGACTACCAGGTATTCGATTAGTGTGTTCAATAAAGTCATCATCGTATACATGTATAATGCTTACATATGCATTTCATTATTTTATAGTGTGATGAGATATTCGGCATCATAGAAGGGGATGCCGATATTAGTCTATGGAGGTCCATACTCAGTGTTGGCAAAGTTTATCACATATCCGGACTCTCGGTTGATGCTGCTACGGATGGCAAACGAAATGTGGTGACCAACCTTTACAAATTGGTTTTCACGCCGCGAACAACACTTCTTGGTGTCATTGAAGAATGTCAGGATATTCCCTACCAACATCGACCTCCTTTCCTCTCATTCATCGATATCCCTCGACGTATTCGGACACCTGATAATGTTGTTGGTATATATTGTTCACACATTCAAGTTTGTTATCTACATTTATGCATGCATTTATTATGTATTATTTACAGTGTTCTCATTCTCTGTTGTTTTATAGACATCATAGGGATGGTAGTAGCTATATATCATTTGGAGAGGACCAGAGATAGAGGCACTGCACGGCGGGAATTATTACTGTGTGACATGCAGTATGTATTATTTTCAGATAAGGATTTGTTCATATGGATTGTTATATTTCAATCATATAAAGATCAGTATATATGACACATTTGTGCAGGATGCATCCACTGCGACTGACTTTATGGGGAGATTTTGCGGAAGTTGAGGGAACCTATATACAACAACATTTGAATGAGGAGAATATACTTCTCGCATCGAGAGTGCACCTTAGACATTATGAGGGTTACTTTTCGTCCACATAACTCACTAATTTTCAATATTCTGTGTGTATATTTTAGTAACATGTTTTCATTATTGCAATATAATTGTAGGAGTATCAGTTTCGACTTTGCCCATTAGTAGATTGCTGATAAACCCAGATATTGAAGCAACAGACGACTTTGAAGGATGGTATCCACAACGTGTAACATTAAATTAGATTTTCTAATTCCATGCAACTTATATAAATCTAACATCACACGTGTTACTTTCTATATATGTATTAGGTACTCTGGCACTTCAGGTGTAATGAAGCATTTCGATTTCATGCGTCTGAGAACATTACGCATGTGCCATCTAGAGAAACTGTTTGTAGCCAGACGAATTAGATTATATGAATATGCTTCTGCGCCAAATGTAAGCTAAACTTTTATTCATCAAATGTTCCTTATCCTCACACACATTCACTTAGTATCACATAATTTCCATATTTTATACGTCTGCAGGTTAGATATTTTCGGATTTTTGCATATATTGCTGAAATCCATCCGCTGCTTTATGACGCTTGCAGTAATTGCAGCAAAAGTGTTAATACTTATGTATTCGCATGTACCGTACTGCACATGCCGATCCCCGAGTTTGGCTCGGAATAGGTTTGCATATTTGATTCCCTATTGTTTCATATTGTGTTATGCTTTCCCAAATTTATGTTTGCGTTAGTTTAACTATCCCTTTCTACTTCAACAATACAGGTTCATATTCAGAGTTGTGTTACAAGATGTACTGGTTGTAGAGAATTCACTGTTCTTCATGAGGATGCTCGAATTCTCTTACATACGACCGCTACATAGTTAGATATGTATGCAGCGCAGGTACTCTTATTGTCACTGCTGAACATGTCCATCCAAATTATTGTTCTACTATTGCCTAACCTATGTGACTATTGTCCACAGCCATATGGTCATCTATCGCTCTGTGCAATTATAGATGATTATATCGGAAAACCTTGGGTTTTCATTATAGAGCCTCCACGCCGACATGAAGTAGAAGCTCCTGTCACTCTTATTCTACCAGTGAATTGGGAGGAAGAGATCCATTACATACGACATAGTAATGTTAGGTATACCAGGTATATAATGTGTACATATACAATTCACTTCCATCGTTAATCAACTTATCACTGACTGTTGATTTTTGGTTTAGGTACAAGAGACGGAGGTGGATTCTTCATCACTGGCGTCATAACTTAACTTATCAACATCTAACTTAGCGTACTTGGGATCGAGTTCACTACCTAATGTGTCAGTCATCCTTATATAGACTTAGTCGACAATAATATAATTTTTAATTATTAATCATATTATTTACGCACGAAGTTACTGTGAATTTTTTTTTTGGGGTTTTCCTTCTCTTTACTGATTTATAGTATTAATTATTTCAATACTAAATATCCATGTATTTTTTTGATCACATAATTATCAATTGCCCATTAAACATACTCCGTGCTATTGCACGGGCCCATACTAGTAAATAAAAATTGTGAAATGGAGGAAGAGGTGGCAAAGTCAAGAACCTAGTAATACACTAGTAGTTCGCCACACTCTCCAGTCTCCACACGCAACGTCTCAGCAGCTCCAGCCACAAAACCCTTCAACCGTCCCCCCTTCTCTCCTCTCTTTCTGTCTCCTCTGCGTAACCTTGCCAGGGCAACAATGGCGGCAGCTCGGGGCACAGTACTCAAGTACCTGAGGGTGCCCGTACGACCCATCTCACAAAACCCTAGGACCACCGCATTTTCGCTATCTGCCTCATTCAACACTCTCTTCCGTCGCCATTTCTCGGACGATGTGAGGGGGACTTTTCTCGACAAGTCTGAGGTCACCGATCGCGTTATCTCCATTGTCAAGAACTTTCAGAAAGTCGATCCTTCTAAGGTAGTATTTTCTCTCTCCTTTTTGTCATTCTTCATTTCTTCGAATTGTGGGTAGATTTCGATCTTCTGTGAAATAAACATTTTGAGATTGGATAGTCATTTGTTGGTCCGCAAGGATTGATTTTCAGTCAGTGATACAATGTTTCGTGGGGTTAATTTGATTGTCTGTGGCTTCTTTTTAAGTATTAGCTCGTTTATTATGACCCGCTTGAGTAGGGTTTTGGTGGGGAGTTGGAGTTGTTGGATTTTCGTTGCTGGGAGCTTATCAGGCTCGCAGTAAGCTTTTGGGTTGTTTCTGGAAAATGCTGATGTGTAGATTAAGTCTGTATCTCAGTGCGTATTGGCCAACTGGGTTATCTATTGCTAGGCGGGTGTTTATCTTTTGTGTTCATTTAGGAGATTCGATTGCTTAGATTCAAGATTTTTGCAGTATAGGGATGTGGTATATTTTCCAATCTCCAAAGACTTTGCTAGGATGATTGGATTGTGCTAAACAAGTGAAAGCGTTTTGTTTCATTTTTTCTGCGTTTAGGATGTTAGCTTAGGATCCTGGGAAATAAGTCTGTGGTTCAGAGGAGTATTTGTAGTTGGTATGATGTTAAAATGTATCTTTAAGTAGCTATTCAACTTTGGCTCACCGAAGACTGGAAAGGGGGAAAAGAGTTTTACTCTTTGCAATCTGGTTGTTCATTACTGATTTGTAACTAAAAAAAACGTTGAACTTCTATGCTGCTGCTTAAATGGTGAAACAAAATGTGGCATAAATGTGATGTAGCTTTCCTAGTTGGACCGACTATTTATTTTTTAGGGAATTGTGGAATCAAACACATTTAGCGGTTTCGATTTGAGTGGTAAATACAGGAAGTTGTACTCAAGAGAGCTAGGTATAGCGTTTTGAACACATTAAAGTATTAATATCATATCATCTGTCCTCAAAGAATGCAATTTTTGTTGCCTTTCAAAGTAACTGAGAAGGAAGGAACTGCAATGGCCTGCAGTGACCGCTGTGCTTTTTACAGAATATTTTGTACCTTCGGTGATTCTAACTTTTGTGTCTCAAAGATAGTGGTAACCATGTGCATGCTGCTAATGTGTTATTCTTGATTTGTTGAATTGTCATGGCATTGGTTGACTGTGTTGCAAAGGCCATTGTCTGCTCTAGACTTCCTACCGTTCCCCTTATTCTGATCATATAACATTAGATATAAAATTTACACTCCCCCCCCCCCCCCTTTGAGGGTTTCTTATGTTCTGGTTAAAGGGGGAGGGATTGTTGAGCTTGTTGCCTTTCCCCCCATCCTGCTATTAGGAGGGAGGGGGTGTTTGATTAGTTATGTCATTTTTCCTGCCCATCCCATGTCAATTTCCAGTTTTCCTTTTCTGTGAGAGCCCTGTGTCTCACTCTTAGGACTGACTTGCGTGCACCTCTACTGTTTCTCCACTTTGTTGACTGAGTAAACATCTTCTTCCCAGTTGGCTTCAACATCAACTGCTTGTTCTTTAGCACTGCGAATGTTCTCATTGTGTGTACATACTGCCCATAGCCCTTCCAAGTTCCAACTACATATCATTGTCCAGTGTCCCTGGATCGATGGTTCATGCTCTTATCATTTAATATTCTGCCATCTACTAGGCATCTTATGATGGCACCAGTACGCTATGCCACCACCCCATCTGTGCGTGCATAGTAGCATCACAATTTGTTTCACAGATCTTCCTTTTGATACCTATTCTGCCTTACTACCATCATGATTTTTCTTTGAGTATGCCTCAAATATGTCCTGAAGAATGACCACATGTTTGGATAGCATCTCGCATGTTCTTGAAGAAACTCATCACTTTTTATTAAAAAAGAATATTTCACTACCTACAAAGACATTAGATTTGACAAGACATTGATAGGGCAGCGCTAAGCTTTTTGGCCCCTTGATTATACCTTTCAAAACTATTATCTTTGCGCAGACTTACGCTACCTATGGCATGCCTTCAAGAACCATCGTGTTCTTACTGGATTAGCTCCATTTCAGCCAATTTGCTGCTATGGAGATGGGAAGCAAGCATTAATTGCCCCAGCTAGAGTCTTTTGGTCTTTTCCTATCCTCAAACACCACCATGGCTGGGCTTTTCCTTTACTCTTTTAATGTGGAAGGAACTCTACTGGGTTTCCAGGGGATGATTTTAGTACATCTTGTCCTATCAGCTCATGTGACATTTGAACGAGCTTGTTGCATGAAAAGCTTTTTGTGTAGCTTCATAACTTACTTTGAAAAAATCCCTTTTTGAATAAGCTTTGAGCTTTGTTTATGTTCTCTTCTCTACACCCTTCATCTAAGGCTGGGCTTTTCCTTTACTCTTTTAATGTGGAAGGAACTCTGCTGGGTTTCCAGGGGATGATTTTAGTACATCTTGTCCTATTAGCTCATGTGACATTTGAACAAGCTTATAGCATGAAAAGCTTTTTGTGTAGCTTCATAACTTACTTTGAAAAGAATCCCTTTTTGAATAAGCTTTGAGCTTTGTTTATGTTCTCTTCTCTACACCCTTCATCTAAGGCACTCATGCCTGATAAGCGATAAAGTATCTAGCATTCTTTTTTCACATACCAAAACTCCTGTCTGACCACAGTATTGCAGCTGCATCACTAACTTCAATTCTCTGTGTGTGCTGCAAAGAACCTATTACATTAGGTGTGCATGTTTAATCAGAGTAGCGATCAGTCTTGTCATACCTAGGATATCAGTCCCCCCTCCCCCGCGCCGTCTAAAAGTGGTTGGACTGTTTTTTAAGTGGAGAACTGAGGTCGTAAATCCTCCTGCATGGCTCAATGTACAATAGTGTTCCCTTTTTTTTTTTTTTTTTTGGTTGATGAGTAATCAAAAAAATTATAGTAATAAGACACCTAGGGGATGTCACTCATGTGCAGAAGGGGACACTCACAAAATAACCTCCTGGCCTCGTGCTTTCTAGGATAACTTGTCAGCAAAATTCACAAAATTCAAATTTGTACTATTATCAAGAACTTGACTCCAACTATAGAAAGTTCTCAAACAATAAAGTTTGAAATCTTGATAGGAACTAGCCTTGCCCTCAAAAATCCGTTGATTCCTCTCCTTCCAAGTGCTCTACCATATAGCCAACAAAATCATCTTCCAAATTCCTAGATGCAAACTTCAATCTTGTTCTCCAAGCCATCAACACATCTTTGATAGTGTGAGGTTGCACTCAATTGACGCCCAATAAGGAGAATGACAAGTGCCAAAGCCTAGAGACCCACCTGCAATGGACAAAAAGATGGTCGTCTGAGTCTTCCTCGGAGAGACATGCAGGGCATCTATTGGCCAAATTAAAATTTCGTCTCTTACACATATCTTTGTGAGAACCTTATCTTTGGTAGCTGTCGAAGCCAAAAACCAAGTTTCGGAAGGAGCTGGAGCCTTAGACCTCCAGATCGCTTCGGCAGGGAAATCAAGATTGCTCGATCCTTCACAACCCTCTCTACAGAATCCTCTCTACAGAAACTCAACAATGAACTTCCCTTTTGAATCATGGGGCCAAATAATCTAGCCATCACCCGCTCATGCAAGCTTAGTATTAGCAAGCAAAGCCAAAAGGTTCAAAACACTCTCCTCTTCCCAATTGTTAGGGCTCTTCAAGAAAGTTATATTCCAATGATTTTAATCGCCTTTCCAAGACACCCCTTGTTGCACGGTTGCATCGCATGCCATCTGAAAAAGATCTGGAGACTGATCTTTGCGAGGTTGATCTAAACAAAATTCTAGACCCATTTTTCACCTCAAAAGTTACAAAAATTTCAAATTTTTCCAAACCCTTAGTAATTTATTTCTAGTGCCCTCCCCATGAGGGGACTCTTCTTGCTCCATCAACCAAACCTGTTAACCTCATATTTCACCTTGACGGCGTCTTTCCAAAGAGCACTATCATCCTTATCAAACCTCCAAAGCCACTTGGCCTTGAGGGCCTCATTCATAGCACAGAGAGTTCTTATACCTAGCCCACCTTCATGCTTTGGATGGCAAACATTATTCCACTTGACCCAATGAAATCCCGTTTCAGCATCCTTGTTAGACCAAAGAAAGTCTCATGATCTTCTCTAATTGGGTTGAGATGCTAGCAGGAATGGTAAATAAAGACATGAAATGAATTAGGATACTCCAAAGAGTGTTTTACTATAAGGTTAGTCTACCTCCCTCAGACAAAACCTTTGATTTCCACCCAGATAGCTTCCTTAGGAACTTTCAACAATGGGCTCCTACATGGCTTTGCACTTACAAGAGGCTCCAAGAGCAAGACCGAGATAGGAAAATGGAAGAAAATCAGCCCCGCAACCAAAGAATTAAAATTGCGCTAGATGTTGGAGATATGGAACCTCTCTGATAGGGATGAGAACACTTTTAGCTAAGTCAACTCAGAGGCTAGACATTGCTTCAAATAACAACAAATGCATCTCAAGTATCCTAAATTACTCTCATCTTGTTTGCAAAAAAACAGAGTGTCTTTAGCAATTAGCAAACGGGAAATCAGCATACACTATGACCGAGTGTTAATGGTTTGAAAACCTTCTAAAAATCCCGCCTCAATAGCTTTGTTCACTAACCTGTTCAAGTCTCCATCATTAAAATAAATAATAGGGAAGATAATGGATCACCTTGATGCGGTCCTCTAGAATTGGAGAAAAACCTCGAAGCTTCCCAATTAAACTAACACAGAATAGTGAATGGTAGATATACAAAAATGTATCCAACTCCATTTGCTTGGGAAGCCCATTTTTTCAAGGGTGGCCATCAGAAAACCCCAAGAAACATATATCTGACTCGTGGAGTTTGCAAAAATGTTCCAGTGTTCTTTTTGTTTTGTTTTGGAAAGAAGGCAAGATGTCTAGGAGGCCCTTCGCACTGTTATGTGGCATGATTTGTTGGACTCATCTGAGTAGCGGAGCTTGTGCAGAGCTTGCAGATTTGACATGGAACACTCTACCTGTCTTCTTTTTATGTACATTTTGACCTGTATTGGTATGGGATATGGAGTACATACATCTGATCTAACGCTCTCCTCACATCCTGCCTATTCTATGTTCTATGGAGATTTCATTTGTGTTTGCTATGGGAATGCTGTTAGCCTGGGCTGGATGGAAGTGGAAATATGGAATGACTGGTGTATGAGTCATGCCTTATGGCTTTGGCAGACTGTCTGGATCCATTCTGTCTGTGGGGCAGACTCTGGTTTTGTGTAAGGAGAACTAACTCAAATGGAAAAGACAGGTTTGACTCGCATAAGTACACTTTGATTTTTCATACTTGCTATGGCCTCTGAGCAAGTGAACAAACTTGCTTCAGCATTCCTTCTTGACTGCTAGTTTTGGTTCATAATTAGTTCATGAGCACTTGTAATGACTGTGTTGTAGCATGTGAAATGTTTTCTCAATTTTGTGTTAAACTGCCTCTGAGCAAGTGAACAAACTTGCTTCAGCATTCCTTCTTGACTGCTAGTTTTGGTTCATAATTAGTTCATGAGCACTTGTAATGACTGTGTTGTAGCATGTGAAATGTTTTCTCAATTTTGTGTTCAACTTATTATTAGCACTGAGATTCTGCTTTGTTGTCATGGCTCGTATGTTGATTGATCTGTTTGTCTCTGGAGGTTACACCCAATGCACACTTCCAGAATGATTTGGCCCTTGACAGTTTGGATACAGTGGAAATTGTGATGGCACTTGAAGAAGAGTTTGGCTTTGAGATTCCAGATAACGAAGCAGACAAGATTAGCTCTGTCAATCTGGCCGCTGACTTTATAGCATCTCACCCTCAGGCAAAATAGAGCAATAGTTCGTTGAGGCGTTCACCTGTTTTTCTTTTTTCTGTCCCTGTCAGCATGAGAACGTAGGGCTGTTCAAGATTTCAACTTAGACAAGATTTTTCATTCATTGTTTCTTCATAAGCTCTCGGAAGTTGCAACTGGACTAAGTAGCTTTTCACCTTTCTTTGTCTGATGACGAAAGTTGCAATTGGATGAACTGATCTCATCAGTGGATGCCATGATATTTGGTACTGGCTCTTTTGCTGTTTGAAATAACAAACTTTATATCTTGAACGAGATGTATTTTGAGACAACGATTTTGTAATCATGTTATCAGAAACATGCCTTTGCCTTTTATGGGAAGGAAATATGCTGTGAAATTTTGAGCCTATGAGTTGTTTAGTCTTTGTAATGTTGGTTGCAAGGGAGCCTTTTGTTTCAGTCAGTTGCAAATAGGCGTATAGATGAGTTGCTCGGTGAGCCCTGTTCGGTTGAAGCTTTATCTTGGTTTGATTATAGCTTTAGGCCTGACTAATGCCAGGCTGGGACTGACCTTAGCTTCATTCAAATGAGCTTTTTTTATTCTTTTTGGTCCCCCTCTATTTTTTTGGGGGGGGGGGGGGGGGAGAGGAGGGAGGAGTTATGCTTGATTTGGTCCACATTCGACAAGTATAACCCTAGTTGCAGAATTCACTGAAAACCCCTACGGATGTGTGATTAGTGCTCCGCCAACTATAATGTTCTTTAAAAGAAAAAAAAATAATTTTAAGGTCTAAGTGTTGCATAATTCACTGAAAGTCCCTACAGATGTGTGATTAGTGTTCTACCAACTATAATCTTCTTTAAAAGAAAAAAAAAAAAAATTTAAGGTGTCTTCCACGCAGCGGAGGGAAAGATAAACATTTCAATTTCTATACTGAGCTCTATCACCCTAGAGTGTGGTCATACATGTGGTCTAAAGGATGTAATACGACTGCTTACATCACTAAAGGTGCATTTGTTTTTTCTAAAGACATCCAATCTTATTAAATTTATAATTATGTGTACTTCTTGTTGATCATCCTTAAGATGAGTTGTCTCCTGATAAGTTTTTCCAAATAGTGTGTGAAAGAGAACAAAACATACTAGAAAAGTTTTGTGACGATGGCAAGGGGTGGCGGCTTACATGATTGTTATTGTAAAGATATAATGGGTGCTGGAAGTGGTGGCTTACATGATTGGGATTGGAAGTGGGAATTATTCTCAAATTTTCTGCTTGCAGAAACTCTACGAAAAATTACTGCAATTGAAGTTCAACAAAGCGCTGAGTTGGAAGAATCAATTTGTATGGGGAAATTCATCCTCTAGAGATTTTTCCATCAAGTTTGAATTGAAGATCATCAAACAAGAGCCTCTAATTTTCTCAGACAAAGTTTGGATTTGCATTTGGACAAGCAAAGCACCCCAAATAATAAAGTTCTTTGTATAGCTCGTTGCTCACAACCAATTGATGACCAATGCACATTGGGTTTTAGAGAAAAATTTGCCTCTGACCCATGTTATGGGATCTGCAATCATGGTGAAGAAACCGTAGAGCATATTCTCTGGGAATGTACTGTTGCTCGTGAAGTTTGGTCACATATGCTCTAGTTCAACCCAGTAAGCAATTTCTTCACTCTCTCATTAAGAAATTGGCTTGTTGTTAATCTTAATCCTTAGCCTGTGCATATGAGAGACTGACCACTTCATTTTGCCTTTTCTGTTTGGAGGATTTGGCGATGGCGAAATATAAGATGTCTGGAAGACGCCAACTTTAAACCATATGAGCCATGGGAATTCAATAACTTGAAATTCTAAGAGTATGTCAAAGCAATAAGCATTGGAACCCATTTTGTCTCCAAAGATATGCCTCATACAAAAAGAGAAATTCCAGTAAGTGGGAGATGCCACCCTTTGATTGGTCCAAAGTCGAAACTGAATGTTGATGGTGCATCCAAAGCGAATCCCAGTTAAGCAGATGGAGGGGGTGTGCTTAGAGGACTACTCAGAAACCGGATCAAAGGATTTTCGTCAAATTTTAGACATTGCTCCTCTGTTAAAGATGGACTCTTGGCTTTGCGCCATGGTCTAAGGCTTGCCAAGAATGAGGAAATAACACACCTGATCATTCACATGGATTCTCAGGTGGCAGTTAATAAGGTGAGGGAACCTGTGGGCAAGAGACAATCTTACTGCAATATCATCAAACATTGCTAGTTAATGTTGCCTGATCTTGAGTGGAGTGATCAAATATCCCATTGCTACAAAGAATCAAACAAAGTAGCAGATTTCCTTGCAAATGAGAGGGTTAACCAAAATGTTCCTCTTGTTATTCATGATAGCTCCCCTCCCCCTATGCATCTTTTTCTATTTGAAGACGTCTTAAGTGTAGCTTGGTCTCATCACATACGTGAGTAATAAGATATTTTCTTAGGGGCTTGCCCTTCTTTACGCACCAAAAAAAAAATATATAATGTAGCATTAAAACTAGCAACAACTTCATGGAAAACATTGTATTGCCAATTACTCCCCTTTATTATTAACTCGATAACCCAAGAAATTCGAAATGCCATGGCAAAATACAAAAATAGCTACCAGGCCTAGACTTAAAACCTCAACGAGTATAAGTTACCCACAGATATCATATACTCATCTAAAAGATTTACAATGGTTTGACAGGATATATACTCGTTAGATTTATCACTACAAACTCAAATATCCATATGAGTTTTTGACATCATACTTCCATTCTTTTATAGTTGTACCCCTATTTACATACCAACTTGTTTTTCAACCTCCAAAACTTCATGAGCAATCTCAACGGGAGGAGGATAACACTACTTTGTTTCTCATGTAACTTTTGTTCTCCGTTGTTGGTTGATTTCTTTTCATTAATCGGTATTTCATTCACCACTTTTGTCGAACCTCTGCTTCGGTTTCTCATCTCATGAAATTGAATGTCAAGTTCAACTGATATGTTAAAGTGATATGAAAAGTTGTCAATCCCATCTGTATTTTTGGATGCATATCCATTCTTGCTACATAGGTTGTAACCTATGTTGGGTTGAACTTCCCAATATAAGTAGTATGACTTTCTACATTTGCAATAAGTTGAGAAATAGTTTTGCTTCTATCCAAACAAGTCAATTGGATGTTCTTAACATTTTGTAGAAAATTTGTCTCCATTGTTAACGAAATTTGGCAACCTCGCTTTACCACTTGTACTTATTTTTTTAAGTTTTTTTGTCCTTTATCCGACTGTTTAGTTTCTGCCTCCTCAAATTTATTGTAGTCAACGTTTTGCATCTTAGAAACCTAATGCCATTTAGAGACTTATCTCTTTTGATTGAAGACATTAGTCCCTCCATTGAACTTCTTTTGAAAATTTGGCCAATCAATGATTCTTGGATACAAAAAAAACTTGCTGTTTGAGTATAAGCTTATTCCTCGTCCTTCAACCATCATCTTAAATTTTTAGTTGAGATGGTTCTTGAACATGATATTAGAGCCTTTCTGAGGGAGAGGTCTTGAGTTCGAATCTCAACAGCCCCCATATTGATTTATTGCGCAAGATAGGGGGAGCCTTTGTAATATCCACGCTTCAAGTCCAAAGGGCATTCCTGTGAGGGAGTGTGTTAGAGTATAAACCTATTCTTAGACATTTAACTATCAGCTTAAATTTTTGGTTGAGATGGTTCTTGAACACTTACTATGAGATGATTGTATTGCACCTTTTCTAATCTTAAACATCAGAAAATCGTATCTGCTACTAGTTCTTCTAGCAACTCTTTTGGCATGTAGATATTACCAATTGATTTAGATGTTGCAAATTTAGTCTTCAATGACATAACGATGATTTTGACTTCGAGCCTTTGTAACATCCACGCTTCTTTGATCCCATCTTGACAGTTGGGAGGAGGAAGCCTAATAATAGGAGGATGGCATGGGCTAGGCAAAGAGGTGAGATGATTAACCACCCTGAATGGCTTGAATGACATTGAATTGTTGGATTGCTTCATTTCTTTTACAACTTCCATGTGAAATGGGAGGCTCTTGAGAGAAAAAGAGAAAATTACTTTCACAAAATGATTTAACTAATATTACTTAGCATACTAACTAAAAAAAAGCTGCACAAAATTAAAAAGTTTTAAAGCATGCATGTAAAGGAAGGATATCAAAACTAGAGTTGATATATCATTTAAAAAAAAAAAAATCTATTAGCACATATTAGGGTTTTTTTTTGGGTGGGATAAAGGTTAGTATCATGTCATTTCATACTCAACAAAGACAGATAAATATTAGTTATACCTTGACAGTTCTTATTCATAGAACAATGCCTTGCAGTCTATTTAAGATGGTTCTTCCACAGTCAATGACTATCCGGTATCAATCTCCCTTACCATCCTTGAGGATCCACTGATTCATTTCCATCCAACATGAGTAAATGATCATTGTCGCAGCCAAATACAACTTCATTTTCTGCTTTCTTGTTCTTGCAAACTGCAATACCATAGACTGCCATGATTCTCCTATTTTAGGCCATTGTTGAATTTGCAATATGTCCTTAACCACTTAATCTCTTACAGTTCAAGTAAATTCACGAGGAAAGAATAAATGACTATGAGATTTGATCTCCAAATGATGCTAGACACATTTCCTCTTCCGTCCATCCAAAGCTTTTTGATCCATCCCTAGTCAGAAGCCCTCGATCCAAGGCAAACCAGTTAAGAAAAGAACATCTAGGGACTCCAATTTTGCATCAAATGACATGATACCGGTCTACAGAACAACCCGTATGCCTCAATTTGTTATAATCATCCCTTGAATGATACATGCCAGTGTAGTTCAGGATGTTGCAAAGCAATCCTTCATCTTATCCCTTGCTACCAACAACTTCAATACCAACTGTCCTTGGCAGATGGAGAGTATGTCAAGTAAAGTGGCATATACCATAAAGTATCTCAAAAAACAGTCAATACTAACTGTTAATGATCAACTAACCTATAAAGGCTAATCAACGTACATTGATTTCAATTAATATACTTTCTTGATTAAGTCTAGTTAATTGATTCTACTGTATTTACTAGACCGATGAAAATATCTCGCTATCAATGTATTAATGGTTTACTTATGTTGATAGAGGAAATTGCTTATTGTTGATATGAAAGTAGGGGAAGTTCTACACCAAGATCTCAAGTGGTAATGATTTTGTTAGTTAGGCCCCATTCGGTAAAATTAGCTGTTTTGGTAACGGATAATGGTTTAGGTATCGGATAGCTATTAGGTAACTGATAGAATTTCTAATTTAGCTGTTAGCGGATAGATGTTTTTATAAGCAGTTGAAACAAACGTGTTCGGTAAATTTAGATGTTGGGTTAGCTGATTAATGTAAAAGGATATAAATAATTTTCAAATGTAAAACTTCCAAAGGATTTTTTTGGCCAAAAATTATAAAATGTTACTTCTGAATGCCAAAAGCTAATACCGTTAGCATTTTAAAAACGTTATTTAAAACGTTAAATGCGACTTAAAATACTGATCAAAACACTAGAATATCGAATACTAAAAATTGATTAATTAGTATATTAACTTAATTAAAATACTAAACGCTACTTAAACCGTTGTAAACCATTTAATACCAATTTATAATGGGAGTATAGTATTGTTTATGATTTTTAAATTGAAGGCAGGAACAAAGAAAACATCAAAAGAACCCCTCAACATCTTCAAATCTCTGTGTTCTTAGATCCTACTTCTTCAATTGCGAAATTTCCGCTCTTCGAGGGACAAACCCTAGAATTACAAACCCTACTTTTGGAGCTATCTTCATTCTTCACCTCCCGGTGTAGGAGGAAGTGAGAGATATGGACGCGATTCGGAAGCAGCTTGACGTGCTGATGGGGGCCAATCGGAATGGCGATGTGAGGGAAGTCAATCGCAAGTACTTCGATCTCGATGTCTGCCGTCTCTTCTTGTCCGGGCTATGCCCTCATGAGCTTTTCCAATTAACGGTACTCCTACTAAAACCCTAATTTTATCGATTTCTGTTTCCTTTGTTGCTTTTGATTTCCAAGGGTTGAAGCCTTAATCTGGTCCGAAATTCACAATAACTTGCATTTCTAAGCTTAGTTGAAGAAATAGGCGGTTGAGCTGGTGATGGAGATTGATTCGGTATGTGGGAAAGGTTGCGGAGGATTTAGTGTGAAAATGTTGGATTGTCTGTCTAGTATGCAGCCATATCAGGGGGTTGTAATCTTCTAAATGAGACTGTGGCAGTGTTTGGGAATGGTACTTGTTGTCCAAACACCTAATATGTGATCCTTATATAATATGTCAGTGGGAATGAAATAAAATCATTGCTGCTATTTTTTTGATCATGAGTAGCCTCAGGAAGTCAGGAAAATAAGGGCTGCAACTCTCCTGGGGACCTTATAGCATAAACACGTGGCAATGGTGGTAGACTTGGGTGAAAAATAAAAAAGAATTAAAAAAAAGGGAATAGGCATCAACTACATTCTTCAAGAATTTTGCATTTGCCCCTACGTACGTCTGAGCTGAGCCTAGTCCATCTGCATGGGCACTTACGTTAAAATGAAGGGTATATGTAACACAGGACTTGTGTCGGAAACTGAACTTGTGTCACATTGGAAGTATCTTTTAAGACAGATGTGGAATAGCAAGAAAAGGTCTAAACAACTAACCTAGTACATGAGTCCATTATTTCTTCTGTTTCGGTCTGAGTTATAAGTGCTTCACAAGACTATTCAATTTATCCTGCTTTTATATGTCTGTAACTTTGACTCTATTTCTTCAGAAAATGGATATGGGCCCATGTCCGAAGGTACACTCATTGCAATTACGGAAAGAGTATCCTTTCATTTGGCCTTTTTTAAACTTAAAGTCTCTTTCTGATGTTAAGGGAGAGAAATAGCAGTTATTTGTCGCAGCGGTTGCAAGGTTTTTTATATTGTTTTAATTTGGATGTATAGCGTTTGTATGGGAAATGAGCTGAGTCTATGTGCTTCATATTTGGATCCGTGGATTTAAAATGAGATCTATAGTAAAATAAAACCTCTTGCTCATCAATGTATTCTTGTAGTTAAAAAGAAAAGGTTGCTTCTTGACATACTCCTGAAATGAAGAATGAATTTTGGTCGTTTTAATAAAGTGATCCTAGTAGTTGTTGAAGCTGTTCTTCTCAAAAAACTGTAGACATACATACTATAAACCTGTGGAGTGTGGAGGATGACTGTGTGCCCCCATTTCTTGATCTTATAACATTTAGATATACAGGCCATTGATTTCTTATCACTCGCAAAGCTCATTTACGTGTGACCATGAGGAAGTGAATATTACCTTTTTCATCGGGAAGGCCAGAAATGATTGATGTAGTCCCTATCTTCCCCTTAGTTACTAAGAACGCTTCCCGGATCGCTTAGTCAGGAACGCGGATCGCCACTTATTGGCAAATTTAATTTAATTTAGGCTTTGGATCGCTTGTTCACAGAAGGTGATCACGGGGGTATGGAGCGATCTTGGTACTATGAATCTATGATCCTCCTCCTTGGCAATTATTCGGTCCTGCTGTCTGCTGTAGAATTGCTGCTTCCTATTGAGCATGGACACATACGTACATTTTGGTGGTTCAAATATTACATGTACGCATCGAACTACTGTTCCCCATAGCTGGAATTATGTTACTGCCTAAAGCATCTCTTGGCATCATCGTCATTATGATAATATGCAATATCTTTGTTTTTTTATTTATCTCGTTTCTTTCTGTCGGTTGAAAGAATGGGGTCTCCGTCGATCCCCATCTATGGGTTATAGTTTTATTTGCAAAATTTGACTGACAAGAGGGAACATGTGATTCTACTTATTTGTGCTGTGGTTCGATGAGGTGAAACAGTTAGGTTATTTATTTATTGTTTCGATGATAGTTTTAGTGGTCATAGTACATCCACTATATTCTCTCAGAGCCATCCATGTGGTATTTAACTCTTTTTAGATATGAAGAAGCGAAGGCCAAGGGTATTGATAACTATGACAGGGATTTGGAAGATGTGATAGACAGACTTATTGTTGAGTGTGACAGAAAAATCACTAGAGCTCTTAAGCGTCTTTCAGACGAGGATGCTAAAGCAGCTATTGCAATTTCTGTTTCTGAAGTTACACAGGTAATGATGGGGCATTTGACCCACAATTGTTATTTAGTGGTATATAGGATTACACATTTGTTAATGTTTTTTTCTTGGTTGACAGACACCGGAGATCATCGAGTTGTCAAAACAAATCAAGGAGAAGTTGAAAGAAGCTGATCAGTTTGGTAAATTGCTGTTTGCTTAATACTATGAGTTTTCCTCTTGAACTTCTAAGGTGGTAGCATGCCTAATTGAGATCCATATCCCGCTAATTTGTTAGAAGAGAATGGGCTTAGATTGCCCATTTGAGAAGGTCCATATATATATTTTTTTAAATTTTTTAATCTTCTATTGTTAATACTGGTGAAACTATAAATTGGAAGTTCAACTAATTTGTCAAATGGCCAATCAACCTGTTGCCCTTATTCGCATAAGTAATGTGCTTCCATAAAGCAATGCTTGCATTATGTTACGTAAATGCAAAATATTCATAGTCCGTTGACTACAAATATCAATGGAGCATTTAAGGTTCTCAAATAAAATTTGATTTTAGACTCAAATGTTCCAAATTTTAAGTGCCATTCAAGAATAGAAACGACCCTCATTGATGCTGATGTATAATGATACAAGTTAATAGAATACGAGAGCACATGGAATTGAAGTATTGAACCAAAGACATGCAGATAGTGGTTCAGTTTGGTCCAGGCATTATAGCTAGCTGACTTGGGAATACTGTTTCCTCCCTTTGTGGGCGTTTAATATGATGTATTTTATTTTGAAGTCTATATGGTGCCCGTCTCATTCATGGCATGTTGGTAGTTGGCTAATGGGATTTTACTTCTACTCGCAATAGTTTGGCATTTCATCTTTCCGCTTATTATAGTTTTCCTAGCTGATTTCACATAGTTTAAGAATGGTTAACAAGAACAGGAATAGGTTAGTGAGGTATTGCATTAAATGTATAGCGATAATGGATGTTTGGGAAAGAAAATTTGAAAACTAAGTAGACATGTATACAGCTACTGTGAAATGAGAGAGTCCTTTTTTTTTGGGGGGGGGGGAGGTGTCCGTTGTCTGCATCATACATATGCAAATGCAACGCACCTCTACAATTGAATTGGGGAAGAGCTGCTTTTGTTTGGCTTCAGGGATAAATACCATTTAGTGCCTACAGCTTACTGCTCCACAATGAGCACTTGACGACAATGTATTGATAGATCATGTGCGAAAATCAGCTGAACTTTGTTTACTTGAGGGAGCCTTAGGGTCCAATTGTTTAACCAGAATTTCAGCTTGAGTTACTTTGACAGTATTCTGCTCCTTTATTATCGTTGATGCTGGTTGCTTGCTTACCTGTCTTAGTCATTGATATTTATATCTATCGGTATGTTGATGTCTTGCTTTTGGATTTTTATCATGGCTTGTAAGGTGGCATTTCATTTGACCTTTTCTGCTATCTCGTGTTTTTAGACCTTGAAGGCAAAACAGATCTTAAGATTCGCACTTTGGAAGAAGTTGAAGAGTTAAGGACTAAAAGAGCTGATAAACAGGTTGATGACACATTTAGTGGCACACTCTGGATTCCTCTGGCAGTAAACAAAATGATGTTTTGGCATAGTGTCTATATGGTTAATGACTCTTTTCCGTCAACTGCAGTCTACGCTGCTTTTGGATGCTTTCAATAAGGACAGAGCCTCTCTGCCACAGCCCCTTCCCAATCCTCCTCTATTAGCACCTCTTCCTGTTCTTGCTCCTGATGCCCGTACCCAGGAGCTGATAAATGAGAAGCTGAAGAAAGCTGAGGATCTTGGTAAGATTTGTTTGCTATTATCATTCTTATCATCTTGTGTTGTTTATGGTGGTAATATGTTTGTGACTTAGGATTGTTGACCATTTCTATTGGCACATCCTATATCATGTTTGTGACCTTAGGATTGTTGACCATTTCTGTTGGCACATCTTATATCATGTTTAACTTTGTCTTCAATGGTTATGACAGACTTTTTAGTTATATATGATCTGGTTATTGTGAACGGCTACTCAACAAGGTTTTCGGTTTTTGTGGGGATGAATCCATCGAAAATTTTGTTTGATAATTCTTCTTTTTGATGATCATTGCTGTTTTTGAGTGTTGTGATTTGTGGACTTTGCTTTGTTTTCATTTGCCTTTTTTGTTTGGAGGGGGGGTTGCTGGTTGCTTTTGTGCTTCATATCAATCAATATTATGTCTGTGTAGTAGGGTCATTTCACCTTTTGCAGCTCCTTGCTGGCTGTTGTCACTTTCTCTTGGGGCATTCTTAATGTGTGCAGTGTGTTGAATCCATATTGATGGCATTCCACATGAAAGTTGCAGTATCATTCTTGATCTTCCCTAGAAACTTGAATTTTCTTACATGAACTAGAACTGTATTCAGGTCTGGATTTATCATGGGTGCATGGTGACCTCTTTAGTCACCTATATTCCGTGTGATGGTAAAACATCGAGAATTGACAGTGGCATGCAATGATCTGGTTTAAGTAGGGCAAATAAAAGACTTCCTTTTTCTTTTTTTTTTTGGTTATTTCTGTTCCCACGAAATATGCTGGTAGTTCAGTCTTGAATTCTTGTATATGGTTGGACCATCCTCCTTCCGATTTTTTTCTGTTTTTTTCTGAACATTCTGTGTCTGATCCAGGTGAGCAAGGATTAGTCGACGAAGCACAGAGAGCATTAGAGGAGGCTGAGGCACTCAAGAAGGTTTCCCCCCGCCCCCCGCTTTTGACTCCTTTACTTACCATGAGATACGTATTAGTGAATATCCTATCTCTGATGTGCCCGTTTTGTGATGCTTCAGCTAGCACCAAGGCCTGAACCTGCTGTAGATTCATCAAAATATACTGCTGCTGATGTTCGCATCGTGAGTCTTGTTTTTGTCTTTTGTTCTTTTTCTACTTTCTTGTACTTTATTGGTGTTAAATTTGACAAAAATATCATAATGATTATAGTGGTTTGGATTGAGGTTGTTGATATGAAGGTACTCAACTTTATTTTAGAAAGCAAAAAATTAGTAGGCATAAGGTGTCTAATTGATGAGTAGGACTGATTGAGGATGGGACCCATGAAGAGGCTTAATGGTTTTGGGGTCTTTGGGCATGTCTGAAGAAGACGTTTCAAATGTCTTTGTGAGGAGATTGGGAAGGATCATCATCATAGAGAAGAGATAGGGTTAGACCTAAAAAAGAATGTAAGCCGGTTTATCAAGCATCAAGCATGCCTTGGCTCAGACAGACATCTCCAAGGACATGGCCCTTGATAAGGCTTCATGGCAATTGGGGATACTTAGTTCTTGATATTTATGCCTCATGACTTCTCTAGCTTTATTTATGTTAGCTTGCCTGATTACCCCCCCTTCTCTTTCAGCTTTCGCTACTACACAGATAAGACCTCTGCCTTTTTAGATGCCTGGCTTACCCCTTTTTTTAAATAAGGAAAAAGTGTAGAATATATTAATAAAATATGAACAATAGGATGGATGCAAGCAAGCTTCCTACAAAAGGGTTATGTACATCCAAGATAGAACCTATCCACAAAATCAATGACATCGGAAGAAGATTGGCAAAAGCTTGCACTGTCCCAGAGAAAAAGAGTCTTGATGGTATTATCTTTGATTCGTGGAAGAGGCGTCTCTTCTCCTTCGAAGACTCTTGTTTCTCTCATGCTAAATAGTCAAAAAAATCGCATGTGGGATCAATAAGACACTTTTCTCTTGAGCTTTTCTACCGAAAGCACCCCCCCAAGCCGAAAGATGGTTCCTCACAGAGTTAGAAACAACCCAAGAAACCCCCAGGCAACTATAGGCCAATGCCCAAAGAGCCCTTGCAAATTGATAGTGCAACAATAGGTGATTAGGCTAGTCCAAATCCTTTTTGCACATTGAGCATCTATTCACCAAAACATTTCCCTTCTTTTACTTGTCACAGGCAAGACTCTGTGAGAAAGGGTCTCCTTGAACCATGCTGTGGTGGCATTTACAATGGGCATGTTTTTGTAGTCAATCCTCTTTGGACATTGAGCATCTATTCCCCAAGATATTTCCATTCTTTTACTTGTCACAGCCAAGGCTAGTCTCCTTGAACCATGCTGTGGTGGCATTTACAGTGGGCATCTTAGGCGATGGTATGAGTGCTTAACATGCAATACTTAGAGCGCCAATGGAAATTGAAATATTTGATTAAGCAGCCTCGCTTGTTGGTGCTTGGTGTGTACCAAACATGTATTTGGCTAATAGATAGAACTCAATCCTTGAAGCTGTGGACTGGCATTGTCTTCTCTGGGCTAATTGAACCTATATGACTCTACTCACCTGAAGGTTTAGTTCAAGAACATGATGCAATTAATGAAACTATGTTCCTTCACATGTTCCCCGTTCCCCTGGGTCTTTAAATTCCCTAGCTAGAAGGGCTTGAATACTATTATGGTGCAAGGCATAAGCGACAATTGTTTACATTCTCTGCTGGTTTCTGAATGGATGTTTATGGTTTTGCAGACAGATCAGAAGCTGCGTGTCTGTGACATTTGTGGAGCATTTTTAAGTGTTTATGACAGGTAATGATTAAATCATACTGTATACAACACATCCATGTCAAGAAATTTGTGAGGGTGACAAAGCATTAGCATTTTGGGGTTTCAAGTACTTCAGATCTTGACCTGGCGATTATACCTCCCTGTCACCAGCAGGCTTTTGGCCCCAGTTTTACGAGGATAACTTTTGCAGCTAAAGAATGTGCGTCTTTTATTTTATGCTTGTAGTCATGCTGTTGACTTTTTGGCTCGATAGCTGCATGACAACCTTTTTTAAATTATATGCTTGAAATATGTGTCTATGTTATATTATTGAAAGAATGATGTTGATATTTTGCGTGTGGTTTTCAGTGATCGTCGTTTGGCTGATCATTTTGGGGGAAAATTGCATTTGGGTTACATGCAGATCCGTGACAAGTTAGCTGAGCTTCAGGTATGATAGATTCGAATAAGTGGCGCCTTATTTTTAATTATTTATTGCGTGCTATTGCTACCTAAATGTAAACGGACATGAAGTCAGTCTGACAGTTTATTTATTATAAACTCTCGGTCCAAACAGATTGTGCGTGAGTTTATGGTAAATTATGATTTCCTTTGTGTGGCTTATTGCTATTTACACCTTTACCCCTGTAAACACATCCTTCAATTTAATGTAATTGATGAAGAAACAAAGTGACTAATGTAGAAAGCTTGTGCAAGTTCTTTACTTGCGAGTTTTTCTATTGTTTTATCTGTGGCGGTGGGAAAATTCTCAAGACTGTGAATATGTGGTCCAGGTGCTGGTATATGTATCACATGGTTCTTCTGTAAAGAATCCCCTTTGTGCCGTCTGTGAGTTCTTCTAACTTAGAAGGGTGGTTATCACATTTTATTATTCTTAGTAACAGTTGAACTAATTTGAGGTTGGGAAGTGTTTGAAGTCAATGCTTGATGCGGATTCCTATTGGTTTGAAGATAAGGTCTAAAAATGGCCTATATATGTAATCTTTAATAGCTAGTGATGGATATTGTTATGACTGAGGTGTTAAATTAATGTATCCAGCAAAAAAATGGGGCACATATGTGGATTGTCGTTCATCACGTGGCCTGTGATTGCTTACTTCAAATGTTTTCCCCTGTCTAGCTTTTTTTCCCTGGTCGGAGGGGGAGGGGGGGCTTCAGGCATGGTGTTAAACATTAAATGTGCAATCCTGAGATCAGTTGTGGAGAATGATTTGGTTTCCCTGTTTGCTAAGGTGCTGAGTATCAATTTGCTTCTAGGAATTATCATAACTATCGTAAAAATGAACCTATCATGGTATATTATGCTTGCTTTTTTTTCTTTTTTCTTTTTTATCTCAGAACTCAGAAGCCACTGTGGCTAGTTGAATCTGTGCTTGCTGTCTTGCATGTGTGTTTATGGTCAGTTTCTGGTTTTGGTGCAAGCTCTTTAGAAGTTTGAAACAACGCCCCCCCCCCCCCCAAAAAAAAAAACCTAAAAAAGGAAGTAAAAAATGATGTTTGTATGCACACAAACACACTCATGCTATGCACTTACATTATAAATTTTTGCCATTTAGTTTGGTCCATCATACCAATATGTGGTCATGTTTAATGCCCATGGGTTCTCTCAGAATTGGTGCCTAGATTTGATAAGCATGTTCTGTGGCTGTTCTTTTAATCACATGCATGAACAGCGCTGTGGGTTCAAGGAGATTGAGCCTTAATGCCCTTCATTTCACTCTTGTAAAGGCTTTGTCTCACTGCAGTCGGCCAGGGCTTTTTGGTTTTTGCTGTTCTGGTTAGTGGCTTGTCTTGTTGCTCTCTTGAATTTTCACTTGGTCTTGTTTTGGCTGCCTGCATTCATTACAGGGACCCCCTCCCTCATGTATAGCTATATTTTGGTCCATGTGCTTTTATGATAAATTTTTGACAGGTATGCCTGATTGTGATGCCCTTTTCGTTGTATCTCCTTCTTGATAAGACTCACGTTTGTGCTTCATTTTTCTTTATGCAACAACCATCCACTTTGTTTTCTCTATATTGTTGATAATTGGGATGTGGGATGGGCTGGCTTCTCAGCAGTTCTACTTATTGGTTGAAGCATCTATTGTAAGTGTATATTTTTTTTATCAATAATAAGCTATCTTGGTAAGTCACCTACGGCATGTCCATGCCAATGGAGGCGGTAGGTTCATATAAGGATTATGTCGGGTTATTCATGATTTCAGGAAGAAAAAAACAAGAAGCGCAAGGTGCATGAAGATGATAGAAGGTAAATGCCAAGTGGTTCTCTTATATTTGGTTCACTTATTCCCTCTGTTATTCTGCTTACATGAACCTGCTTTCATTTAACAGTTCCATAATCACAAACAATCATTTAGTCGTGTATTTGCACACCCAAAGATTTCACCGTTTCTGGAATATTTTCAGGTCCAGAGAAATGAGCCATGATAACCAACGCGCAACCAGTAGGGATAGGGATAGGGGTGATAGCCGTGAGCGAAGGGATTATGACCGGAGAAGCAGGGATCGTGATAGGTACAATGAGAGGGATCGTGGTTATGATCGAGACCGTGAAAGAGACAGGGATCGAACCCGCAGTTATGATTCAAGAAGTCGCCGCAGGTCTCGCTCACGATCCAGAGAACGCTCCAGGGATTATGATCGTGATTACGATCGTAGCAGGTAATCTAGTTCAGCTCCCTTTATTATGTAGTCATTTTGACTGGCCTGAGCATCATACATGATTAGAAGAGATGCCGATTTACTTTACACTATTTTGTAACAGTCATCTAACCAAATGTTATTAGTTGCGATGCCATGTTCTGCTAGTTATATGGCGATTGAATTTATCTGCTCTTTTACTCTGTTTGGAGGCCTGGTCTTTTTTTTCTTTTTTTTTTGGGGGGGGAGGGGTGGATGTGGGGGAGTGGGTAAGATGGCCTCTCTAAGGGCCCCATTAACTATGGGGGCAGTTCAAGGAAAGCTACTTGATGCAAACAAAACCACAGGGACACTCTAGTGGTTGTGGAGGAGGACTTGGGAGAGGAGGATGGGGGAGAAACAAACCCCTCCAATTGTCCCCAATGGGATTTGAACCCCACATCTCTTTGATAGGAAGGTCAAAGGTGGATCCAATACCACTAGACCACCCCTTTGGTGATTTATATTTTGCTAGTGCCAAGGTTGTTATCCTTGGTAACTTTTATTGCAAATATGGATTGTAATATTACTTGATCCTTATTTAAATGGGATTTAATCATGAGCTTTCCCGAGTGTCTTTTGTGGTCCAACAAACAAGGTTGCCTTGAAGCTAGGGCCGAATTATCCATCCCTATGCTTTCCCTTTTTGTTTTTTTTTTTTTTTTTGGGGGGGGGGGTGAGGGGGGTTGGGGAGGGGTCACTACTGCGTTGAGTGGTTGGTTAATGTGGTCTACTTTGCTCCTTCCCTTTGATGCTGCGCTGCTTGTGAGCAGAGCCTGAGATTGGATAGTAATCTCTTCAAACTTAATGCAACCTTACCCTATGCTTCTTTCACTGCAGGCGTCATGACCGGGATCGGTACTAGACATGTTCATTTGCTGCACTGGGACGTGTATTTCAATTAGTGTTTGTCGTGCTTAACTCCTTCCGGCGCCGGCCCGCAATCCCAACCAAGGTGTCTCCAAAAAAAAGGGGGGGAGGACAAAAGAGGAAGCCCATCTTTGAGTGTTTTTCCGTCTCAGGAGACTAGGAAGTCATGAACATTTGTGTTTTGAATGTGCCATATGATTTTCTGCAGTTTGGCTGTTTGTTGACAGAACAGGTATATTCCTTTTGCTAGCTCTTGCACACAGATGTTATGTAGAGCTGTTTGTATGGAGTAGAGCTGCTTGGCATCTTTGTATGAAATGGATTTTCTTGATTATGGTGAGAGAAAAAAGCCTTTTTCCCCTCCTCCCCCTTGTATTCTGCGTCTTCTTTAAATAAGACTTCTACTAAAGACAATTCTGCTTGAGATTTGGCTGGTGGGATGAGGGGTTTGATACCTTTATTATCCTCTAAGCTCAGGTCTATAGACCCCAAATCAAATCAAATGATTTTTTTTTTTTTTGTTTTGGGGGGGGGGGGGGGGGAGTTGGTTTATCGCTTGGTTACATGTTTTCACTTTTGAATGTCTGTTCAACTTGTTAATGTTTAATATGTGAATTATATCTTAATTTTTTATTGTTATTTTAAGATATGATCGGAACCAATGATATGAATAATTTTGTTTAAAAGAGGCTCTCTACTATTTGCAATGTAGTGACATCAACTCCTTTAGCGGGTGTTGAAGAGGAGAGACCCTTTAACAAGGGTTTTTGAAATTTAATAATCTAAGCTTTGGACGTAGTGAAAATCAGTAATCTGACCTTTAAGAAATAGCTCCCAATGTTACGAGCTGTATGAATTTTATTTTTAATAGCACCAGATCATTTTAGATTGTGCTTTTCGGGCATTTTTAAATGATATTATCTTTAAAACAATACAAACATTAACAATTAAGTGCCAATTTGATATTCAAGTTCATTTTTGTGACCAATGGACCATGTTTTGTTGGCTAGTCGAATTTCATGACCATTTTTTGTTGGCTAGTCGAATGCCTGATTTGCTTCACAAAAATGTGAGGCTTAATAATAAGTTATTGACTTCGATAGATGTCTCAAAATTATTAGTACTAAATTTCTCATTTTGGAGGTCCGGATTACCACCATCTGAGAATCCTATGTCTACTGGTAAGTACAAATGGATTACTGGAGTGAAAGAAGGGTGGGGTGGGTGGACAAACAAAACAATATACATGCACCAAACGTCTAATCCCTCCTTATTACCTACCCGGCTCGTGCATGCAGCCTGGAACCAACTGAAATACGGACCTTTTATTTTTCCCTCTTTTCGAGTTTTTTTTGTTTTGCAAAATGATAAGTAGCGGATTATACTTTCCACATCATTCTACAATATAACTTTTTCTCGCCTTTCTACATCAAATGGATCACCAACTTAGGCCACAAAATAAAATATTATTTATGAACCTACATTTAAACATATTTAATTAGTTTTAGCTTTTTATTTTATACTATTCATTGATAAGCTGCTAAAAAAAAGGGAAAAGAAAGTTGTAAATGAATCATCTACATTTAAACATATTTAATTACACATATGATATGCTTTCGCATATGATGTTGATCCGATTATGATGTTACTTTGTATTTATTGGCGTAATCAACGATTATTAAAGCTTTATATCTCATAATAAGTCATAATTATCAAAAATTTAATGATTTTAAATCATAAAACATATTAATTTAAATTAAGACAAGACATTTAAAAGTGTCTTTTAAGACACGTATCATCACCCTTTTGGGGGTTAACCTTTGACACAAATGTCGTATTTTTTTTTTTGAAAAAAATAATTGTCTTTTACTCATATATATTCCAATTTCCAAATCACGTGTCCCACAAGTCACAACATCAGTCTTGGGGGGGGGGGGGGGGGGGGAGCACGCCACCATCTCCTTTGGTTAGTCAATAACTTATACAAAACTGAACAATTGGACAACACATGAAGATTATTAGTAGTCATTCGCCCTTTTTCGGAGATCATTCAACTCTCTCTCGATTTCCATGTCTTGGAATGGGTTTTTCGAGCTTGCAACCGTTGTTCTCCCTGGCGGGAGCTCTCCTTTCTGTTGCATATCAGTCAAACAAAGGGGAAAAAAGAAGCATTATCAGCAATCTCCTTGGGTGAAACCTCGCATAGTTACCGGGAACATTCCATACTCCACAATCCGCTTTCGGGAAACAAGCGATACAGAGTTTAAATTGAACTAGATTTCTAAAACAAGCAGTGATCCGCGCTCTGAACTAGGCGATCCAGGAAGCATTCCAGATAATTATGTTTGTAAGTGACCACATCCAACGAATTCGCCCCTCTAAACTCTCATACCTCAACCTCAGTTTTACCCACATACTCAATGATAGAGTGGGAAAGTGAACTACTGTTGTGGATCACTTGTTTGGAATACACAGGTCTTTGCTAGAGATTACTTTACAGCCCAAGAAATCTTATGTAGCATTGTGGATTTTCCAAACGGGACATTCTCGGTGGTAATATAGTTGCATACTTTGGCAGGGGCTGACTGCATATCTCCTGCAGAGTTGTTTATTTAAAGCTTTGAAAGGTTCACAGACTACTGACTCCCATGCAAAAGACGATCAAATCTGATCCTGTCTAACTTCTTATAAAACAAGTGTTAGCATGATCCACTATAGCCTGCCTAGATTCAGTACTACTGCTCATAGAACACTTTCGGAAGCATGTATTTTCAAGCTCTAGGAAGCAGCAAAAGCATAGCTATTTTGGGAGCTTTTGGATATGGTATGGACTGTATGGTTTTTCCCAAGAAGGATGCGCCAAAAACCTAGAGTACACTTTTAAGGAAACCAGTGGCACTTACAAAACAAATCGAATCCAAATGGAGCCTAAGATGGTTCTTGGTTTGCTTGTCCTGATAATCCTTTTCATAATCCTTATAAACAGTAACTATGAGGGGGGCAACTGGGTCCAGAATTCAGCAACGAGCATCATGTGTCAAAACTAAAATAAGAAAATAAGAGCAAAGCAAAAAAAAGTACCTTGGAGCTCCCAGAGAGCTCCTTCTTCAAATTAGCAAGGTCATCATCTACAGAAGAGCTCTCCAGCAATGCAAACTGCAAAACAAATAGAAGCTTACTGTAACTTCTGCTTATTTTCTACAATTTCATCATAAAGCTCTCGTGCAAATATGTGCCTTGATTTTTTCCCCATTGAGCTCATGCTTCCCCTTCTATTTGTTTATGTTCTTTGCGGCTTACCTTTCCCTCAAGTTCATCGCTGGTTAATTGATTAAGAGCCTCTGCTTCTGATTCCATAGCCAACACTGTATTTGGAAAACAAGAGTGATAAGTAGATTGTAGATGTTATGACCACCAATTTGCCTGTAAGAAAAGTAAGAAAAGAGCATGCTAATTGACATTTCTTTCTGGACAGCTCACCAAAAAAGAAAAAGAAGGGGGGGGTAACTCAGGCAGTTTCTGCAGCTAGGATTGTGATCAACTAAAGCAAAATGCCCCCCCTGAACTGTCCTGTGCTTCTTGTGTAGTGGTAGGGAGTAAATGGTTTTTAACTTAGGGTTCAGCGGAATCTCATTGTAGTTCAGCATGCAAGCTTAAGGCTGCCAGCCTAGTACATCTGAGTATCTGACCCCTCCCCCAACTGCTTAGGTAGGGACTTGCGAAGCATGGATTTGGAACATACTGGTTGGTTAACGTCATGCAGGCCTGTATCAGGAATGCACATCAGAAGTCACTTTCTGATGTGACAGGACATAACACTTCCTGCAGTATGTCCAAGTCCAACCATTGTGCACTTGAAGCATTGAAAGTGCTTTGCTTGGATGAAGTAGGGACAAAGCTCGTGCTCTTTGGGATAATTACCATTTAGAAGTTTTAAAAAAGAGCTCACACACGTACTTTAGTAAAAGGATTGAGACTTGGGTCTTGAACCTTTGCCAACAAGCATCTTAAATTTGAACAATATTCATTTGTTCTTCTATGGAATTATAGGGCTAAATTTTAGAGCTTCACTAAAAATTCTACAGACCTACTATAAGTTTTGAAGCTCCTCTGCAAATTTCAGACCAGCTTGTAAAGGGTTTTGGATCCTTTACAGAACTCTACTACTAAATTCAGAGCTGCTTCTGAAATTTTTAGAGCTCCACTAAAGATTCAACGTGCGACTACAAATTTTCAAGCAAAACAGTTAGAAGTGACTGTAGCAATGTTATGATATTAAGTAAGATGAGGCAGACTCATTGACATTGAAGTATTCAGCACGACTGGGCCCTCGGCTGACAGTTTGCTTAAAGGTCACATGTCAACTGGGTCAAAGTATGAAGGTTACGGTCTAATTACATTTGCCAAAAAAAAGACAAATAAATAAAACTAATAAAGAAAAACTTGCCTTTTTCCTCCATTTTCTCAAAAGCTGCAAGAGCACTACTTGTACTCACTTTTCCCACCATCTCATTTACTTTAGTAGCAGTCCTAGAAAATCAAGGGTTAGAAATTCAGTAGTTGCAATGAAATATTAACTTTTAAAAAGTCAACAGTCAATCAATGGAAAATAACAAATTAATAAAATTATGCCATACCTTGCGGACTGGGCTCGTGCTTTTAGTGTGTCTTTCTTTGACTTCGCCTCCTGAATCTTGCTTTCCAAGAGCTGCCAAAGAAAAATATTCAGTCCATCACAAGTTTGTTGATAATAAATTTGTAATAAAACAAGATGAAAAGCAATAGAGACCTACTGATTATCAAAGCCAGGAAATTAGAATACTAACAAGCTTTAAAATTTAAATAAATTGAACAAAGCTTGTCTTTGCTGAGACCATTTCACTTAAAAGACATTCAAGAAAGACAGTGCACCCACAAAACAGCACAACAGAAAAACAACCTAGCCCTTTGGAAACACAAGAAACTGTCTAATTTGAGCATTGCCTACTGAATAAAAGTGCATCGACAGGAAGCAGCTTGGTCATGAATGAAGAGGTAAAATAGTCTTGATTCAAATCTGAGAGGTTTCAGGAATCATATCATCCCTCAGATAAAGGCACCCAAGAAGGAGAATTTCACAACCCATAATCAACCAACCAAGAATTTTCTTAAATCTCATATAATGGCAACAGCAACTAGTGGTGAAAGAAGGAGCCAAAACATATCCTTCACAACAACAAGAAAGAATAGGAAGCCCATGAACCCTGGTTTTGATTTTTAATAACCAGTGATATTTACCAATATGCAGGCTCAAGAAGAATACATACACTGGTTTTGACAAATAGGTACTCTTCTATGAATTTGCAGGCTCAGGAAGTGCACATGGCATACATCCATGTTGTAACAAGGGGGGAAAAGGAAGGAAAGAAAGAAACGAAGAAATAAAGAAAGAGGGAAGGAGGACTGGAGGAGGAGACAAAACCAACATTGGTTGAGCAAACTCATGTCTTCTTCATGGCTTCATCACATGACTTTGAAGGTGAAAGTCAACCAACTCACATCTGAAGATCAAAAACATAAGGGAATAGGCAATAACATACCTTAGTATTTGAAACAAGAGTATCAACAATGTTCTTCTGTTGATCAAGCTGAGCCCTTAAAGCACTAGCAGTATCCTGCAAAAGTTATGATAGAAGTGAGTGCTTTCAAGCTTGAGACAAAGAAAGATAGCATTCCCCCAAAATTCAGTTCCATCGGTTACTTTTGTATGGAATGCAGCAGTTATACAATTCTTAAAGACAAATGCATACATATTAGTAGGATTTTTCAAACTACTCATTAGTTCCTTCAACCTGAATGGGGGCAAATAATTAATAGCTGCCTTAGCCTTACAGATTTGACATCATGTCTTGAGTTGCTTTTTAGCAGAATATGGAAATTGGCTTGAAACAATTGCTCTAAGACTCAGCCACAGGTCCAATGATAAATCATAAATGACTAAGATTGTGGATTCAAAATCTCAGAGAAGGCCAAAGGGTGTCCAACTTTGAACTTCGTTGAACTTGATTATAGCCAATGGAGTATTAGAGGGGCCTTTCATAAACACCCACAATATAAGCAGTTTTAGAAAGCCCAGCAGACAGCAGTTGCCAAGCTCTGTGTTCCTTGACTCATCACTCCTTGTTCTATAGGTTCTTGACACAACTTATGATTCTACCATCCAAGGCCATAGCAATATCACAACACTTTTCCTTTTTTTTTTCTTCTTCTTATGGGATTAGTAAGCAAGCCCAACTAGGGGGCCATATCTCAGAGGAAGACACTTGGTGGGGGAAGGAATGTTGGGGAGGGGGGGGGAGGGGGCAGGGAAGGACAAGGGAAGTTCCCTCATGTCTCTAGTGGTATTCAACCCCACAACTCCTTGGGTCAACTCCCACTAGATCACAACAATTATCACTGGTACACCAATCAACAAAAACTAAGTGGCACAAAAAAATGAAATAAACGAGGGGAAAATGAAATAGGAATTTTCATTGTCCAGCCCAAGGTCACATCAGAATCTTAGTAATTTCAGTATGAATAAGCACAAGAAAGTAAGGTGAGGTCATAACATCACCATTCTAGCTTGCATCCAAGAAAATGTTGCACAAACTTTTCCCACCTAAACTATGGGAGGAAATGGCTGGTGAGGGTATATCATATCAGCTCAATTCTAGGTCATTACGCCACAATGTCCCTAACAAATAAGGGAAAGGGATGTTAATAACATTACACATTGGAAACAACACAACTGACACTTGTCACAAACAATTCTCTGAATCAGGGTGGAGAATCGGATTCTGGACTCTAAAGATCATGAAAATGCACAGGAAAGGGCCAGTTAAATACAGGTCCTGAGGTATGAATTGGAATAATAATGGATGAGTGCCTAAACTATTTAAAGCAAGCAAGTCAATCAAATGGGCACATAGCTGATACAGTTGCTAACAGAGGTAGTATTTGATAAGCTCATACAGGGAACAGAGTCCTTACTATGCCCATCTCATTGTAATAATGACATCACATTGTTTGTGAATTGTGAGGCAATGTCTTCCCAGCAATAAAATGAAAGCTGGACAAAGGGTTAGATTTGCCATTGTGCTTCAGAATCATTACTGAAATTATATCGTTAGGGTTCAAGATATCTACATACTCCAACCAAGGTTTCAGTTTCCACTGACCAACATTCTGCAATTAATTGTGAAGATTGCTAATGGAGTGTTCAACCTCGTAATTTTTATCATGCTGAGCGGAAGAAATCAGGTTCTAAAACAGTCTTCAATTGCAAGCAGGTAATGCAACTTCTATGATATCATGAATTCAAGAGAGAAGCCTCCACTGCCCTCGATTTAGCCATGAGCATTAAACATAGAGGGCACAAATAGGGAATGCAGAGATAGAAAGGTTTTCAATTTGCAACTTATATGAGGAGCTTACAGCATAAGATTTACGCCTCTTCAAAGCTTCACGAGCAAGGTCTTCATCCCCTTTACTAAGTGCTAGTTGTGCTCTTTTATACCTAGCAATCAAATAAAAGATAAGATCATATGCAACAGATAATTAAGAACTGATAATGTTTTCATATCAGCAGACAACTTGCCAATCTTCTGAAGCTTGTTGTGCAGCCTTGTACTTGTTTTCCAATTGCTTTTGAGATGCCAAAACCTATAGAGAAAAGGAAATATGTAAAGCACTTTAATTTGGTAAGCAGTGCCATATATACACCTCTGTTTGCTCCACTTTCTATAAGTGCAGCAAACTGCTGTCTTTTTTTTTTCCCCCTAATGCCCATGATTTCAAGCACAAGATCTAAAACAACTTGAAGAAAGTGAAAAGAATAAAAAGAACTAAATAGGAAACTGAAAATGTAATTAAGCTGGGGAAGGCGGCTAATGTACTTGTGCGGTTGACTGGCGCATCTTTGTCAAATCTTCATTCATTTCAAGTACTGTTTGTTCTAGTATTTTCTCCGGATCCTCAAATGTGCTTATAATTGCATTTGCATACGACTATGAACAACAACGCAACCCATTAGGGAACCGTCCAGATATTAACAATATACATACAAGTGAATAGACCCAAATTCTCTAGCAAACTCAAACCTTTATAACTCTTGCAAATCGATCAAACAGGTTCATTTTTACAACAAAAGCACCCCCACTGCGGCCATTACGTCTCAATCGATGAGAATGAGCTAGTTGAAGTCCACTCACTCTCAAAGCTCCAACTGAATCAGGAAAAAATATCCCATCAGGAAACTGCAACTACAAAGAAACAACAAATGCAACAGAAACAAAACCAAGCAACTCATTTCATCAAATTGCTGTAGAGAAATCTCTCATTAGGCCTCTCTACTAAAGTTATCAGCTTGCGAAGAAACAGTCAAGTAACCCTCGCAAAAAAATTTTTTAAAAAAAGTCTTCTTTATCCCTCACTTCACATAATACCCATTTGACCCAATTCCTTAAATATCCAATATTGAAATTATAATGCACCTCTTTCTTTGATAATTATCATTCCTCGCAACTTCAATTTGAAGAAGGTAGCATTATCTAAAAATTCACAGTAAACAAACCAAAGCAAATGCAAAAATGTTTTGCCAACAAAAGCAATAGCAGAAAACAAAGCAGTGCCCAGTATACCCAGAAGCCCAAAACTGCAAAAATACCAAACTAGAGAACAATTCATTAAAATACAAAAGAAAAATCGGATTTTTAATCCATAAATTGGCTTTAGAATAGAAGAACTGAAGGCGGACAAAGTAACGGTACCATTCTTGCCAAAGAAGGAGGACCTTGAGGATACTCTGACAACAGCGAGCCCCTGAGAGGATGAAGCAGCCATTGACGGCGCAATCCTTAAACCCGTGATGTGGGTTGCTTGGCTAGCCATCTCAATTCTCAACCTCCAAAAAGAAGGAACCCCAGATGAAATTTGGGGGGGGGGGGGGTGTGAGAGAGGTGGGGGGTATTGGGAGCTAGTTGAAGTTGAAGGGGGTCATTAGTTGATCGAGTGGATAGTTCAATTTCAACATTCCCCCACCAAGCTCTCCTCCTTCTGTGTATTGATTGTATCCTTTTGGGTTTGGGTTTCTGTCTCTGTGGTTAGAGATGAAGAGGAGATGGGATTTTTCTGTCTCTCACTATTTTCTTGATTTTGTTTAACTTGTTTCAACTTGGGTGGGTCATATTGCCCAATTTACATGGATCCATCAATTATTATTTACGGGTCATTTCTAGGGTTCTTTTTTAAAAAAATAAATAAAATAAAATTTTGGAATGGGCTTGTTTTTGTAATTTTGTCACACACGCAGATGTAATCATATAAATGGCTTCACTTCCACCCTAATTTCATCGAACTTTAATAATGAACTTTATCCATTAAGACCCTTTTTTCAACTATTTTTTTTTTCCAATCAATTTGGAAAAAAAATAAGTTTAATGCACCAAAAATAAATTTAGTTCAACAAAAATAGTTTAATTCGGCAAAATAAGTTCAACACATAACAAAGATAAGTTCATCTCATTTAAAAAATTAAATTAAATTCAGCAAAAATAAATTTAGTTTAATCCTATTCCCAAAAAAGTTTCGTTCAATTCAAATGAGGCGAAATAAACATAGCCCAAGCTCCAATGCAATAAATATCATCTACTTGTCCCCCCCCCCCAATGGACACATTGAACAACATATAAGATCCCTCTATTGAATTTTAGTATATTGATTTGATTTTGCTTTACTTTTTGGTTGTTAATTTATTCACTAGAAATTGTAAAATAAGAATATCTCACTGTTTTCTTGAAAACGAATGAGAAGTTTCATTAATTAATCAAATCCAAATCCGCAAGAGCGAGAGCACCTTGTGAAAAATTACCAACCTAAACATATTCATCCCCTGTGGCGGGGTTGAGCCTTGCTACAAAATGTGCTACCCAATTCCCCACTCGTTTGACATGCAAATACTTAAAATTCTCAGGGAAGGAATTAAGATGAATAATATTATCAATCACGAGATGCTCTATAGCTATACCGTCTTCTGGCCTGTCCACCAATGAGATTAACAATAGTGAATCACTCTCCAACACAATTCTTGTATATCAGAAATGGAGACCAATTTAAACTCCATATAATGCAGCCATGAAATCTACGAGCTTGGATTTCCAGTTTACTTTGAGACTTTTGACAACCATTACAACTATTTTCCCTTCCTCATTCGTAGCCTGCACAAAGCACTAAACCCACACAATCAAACATGAGAGAGAATATCTCACATTTATACATGAAGATATAAGAATCCAATTAGCTCATCAAACACAATTACTAGTATTACATGCAATTCATTTCCATAGTTATACTGAAAGTTAGATGTGATTTGTTGAGCAGTCAATGACATCAAGAAATGACATTGTTTCAATAGATTGTTCCAAGCCAAATGCACTCCCAAGGTTTAAGTTTGGAGTTAGAATTTTGATCTAATTAGAATCCTGATTTTCATGTCCAACGATGTCGTTGAACCCTACAAGTACCTTCAATCGGAGTTTCAAAATTTTGGCATTCTACCAAATCACATCAGCAAAAGTTGTATATATTTATAACTTGTATTTTTTCTCCTCTCCAACTATTAGAACTCCAACTTGAATCATCTAATAAAATATTTATATGGATCCAACCATAACATACAACCATTTTTTTAACCACTTGAATAATATTTTTTTATTTTTGAGGCGGAAAAAGTCACAAAAAAGATTAAAAAATGGAGCTCGGAATGGTATGACCAGGCATTCCATTCCTTGTGTAACGTGCATTAAGAGCATTCCCAACCCACATTTCATATTTTGGAGTTCTACCCTACCATATCAACGAAAGTTTCAAGTTTTTAGAACTCGAATTCCTTTACTTCTCCAATCCATGGAACTCCAACTTGAATTACTCAATAAAATATTTATAATGGACCCAACTCATAACATACAATCTATTTTTAATAACTCAAATGATATTTTTAAGTAGAAAAAACAAAAAACAAAAAAAAATTGACAAAAAGACAGAACGAGGGGTGGAACGCCAGTGCATTTTCACCCGCGAGACATTTTCAAGCACAACTAATGAGCAACAGACATGTGGCGATGGGGTCCAAATAATGAAACGCATTTCCCCGGCTGCTAGTGCTCTGAATGTTTTGCATGTCATGGTCGTGGCGCTGTGGAACATAAGCCGTGTGCTGGATTTGCTCCAAGGATGCTAATGAAATAGGGATTTGTTTATTTTTTTTTAAAAAAAAAAGTTCCTTATTTTTACATGACCTTAAGATGCATCTATTGAGGCCATTTCAATTTTTCATGCTGTTTGGCTATTTTATTCATTTGTTTTCCGCAAATATTTTGGTTACTTAAGCTAGTGTTATTTAATGTATCACACTTACCTTGATTATTTATATATTATCAGTGGATTTATTTATTATTGTTGCTACGTTTTGTGCGTCACAAGATTTTCGACTTTAAAATGCTTTCCAAAATTTTTTTTGCCTCTTGGAATCAATGTCTTTGTGGACAAAGATGCTTGCATAAATAAAACCACCTACATCCACATCTTCCCTGACTTTATGCAAATGCAGCTCACATTGGGAGTTGTTATTATTTTCTCAAATGTTTCGTTTACGCAATTATTAACAAAAAGAAAAAAACACTAAAAAAGGGTCAATAGAATCCACTATAAGTGGGACCAAATTAAACCAAAATGTCTTTAACACAATTGTTACCAACACAATTCATACAATGTCAAGCTTTAGATCCAGTGGTTGAATCCTAAGGTGTACAAATTCTCTCTTATTTAGGACAAATTTGTGAATTCCAAACAGCGTAACTGTGAGTGGTTATGTTTAGGGCAAGTCCTCCACTTGTGGTCCATTGCTAGTCCTCCCCTTCACTTTAACCCACTAAAGATAGGGGTGAGCTGTTCTAAGTACCTAACTCTAAAATTTGGAATCAAACCTGAAATCGGTCAAATAGGTTCCACACTATTAGGAATTGGAATCAGAATCATAGGTTCTGGTTCTACAATTTTGCGAACCAGAACCATAATCAGGATTCTGGTTCTAATCATGGGTATTGGCATCCACTATATATTTTTTTAATTTTCCGTAGTTGGTATTGTAAAAAAAATTCATCACAACATAACATGATTCATTTCAAAGCCTATAAACTATAAAAAGCCTCACTTTATAAATAACATTCACTAAATTAATATGAAGTAGCGAAAGTTACATTTGTCCATTTTTTTGACATAAGCAAAAATAATACATTAATGTAGCAAATTATAAATTTTGACTTAAAAACAAGCGAAACAAATATAAATTTTAATGGGAAGTAATTAAGGATTTTTTTTTTTTGGGATCTTTATGAATGATTGGATTGGGACATTTTAATATATAAACAGTAATAGAAAAATTGGGCCTACGCCTTAGGTTATGACTCTTCTTTTGCCATAACCGGTTCTCGGTTTCAATTTCGAGTTCCATTTTAGGAATGAAACAGAAACCAAAACCGAAATCGATCGATTGGTTCAAGGGTATTTATCAGACATGTCCACCCCTAAGGGTTTATTCTTTTCGTCAAAAAGGAACACGTGTGACATGAAAAAGATGGAATGCGGTAGACAAGAATTGTATTTTTCTTGTAGGAATTGATAAGAACAAAAACAAGTGGAAGGAATGAGAAAGAATGAAATGAAGTAAGAGAAAAATACGAGTATTAATATCAAGGTGTATGAAATAGTGAGAATAAATAGGAAAGAATGGAAATGAATTGGAAGAAGCGATATTTTTCTTTAAGAAATCCAAAGGAATAGAAAGGAGTTGAATGGGATGAGAATCCCAGATTTCATTACACAACCAACATCCGAACATGCCCTGCCGTTGGTAAGCACAAAAAGGGGGCCAAAAAACACAATTTGGGGGCCCCGGGGGGGGGGGGGGCTCATGAATTATGATGGAGCCCTAGCAAGCCCTCACTGTCACAAATTTCTTCCCCAACTACATAACCAATTAACAATTAGCAAGGATTAATCAAAAGAGGAAGGGGAAAAGGAATCAATCCGGGAAGCAAAAATGTTGATTCACTATTACAGATTCAGTCATAAAAAATGGGTGGTGAAAGCAGTTGCTGATTTACAGAAACTAGAATTAATCAACCAGACTAACAAAATTGAAGATGAACATGTCCAGTTCGGCCCTTTAAAGGCCACATTTCTTCAGTCTCAAATACACTTGATGCTCCTTGAAATCCACTGTTATAGATCATTAAGTTAAGAGCCTTCTCTGAGGACTATGACCTTAATCCAATAGCTTGATGATCATCTTCAAACATGCTACGTATAATGATGGAAGTATGCAAGTATATCCTGCGGCAGTTCAAATCACCCGATGAACACCCAATAATTATGAAACGCTGTCAGCAAAATCAAGGTGTGAACCAGACTTAGACAACATATACACAAACCAAATTGTCTAATGACAATCCATCTAATGCCGAGAATGCAGGATGAAGGGTGGATGATGGTTTCATGAATTGCTCAGCCAAAATACCATTAATGGGCGCACATTCATTATGAGTCTCACGTCAGCCTCAACTCTCAATAAAGAAAAACACATTTAAGGACTTCTACGGAGGTGGATCGATTAGTTACCCACCCAGCAAAGATGGGGTGAATGCATCGAAGCACACTAATATAGCGTTTGGCTAAAAGTAATGCAATCACTATGTAATGAAATCAACCATGTAATACAATTGTCAATGTAATAAAATGAAATAATAATTGTATTACAATATTTAGTTACAAAGTTTTTACAAGTGCAATGGAATAAATTCATCTATAAACAATACTTAATTTTACACATGATGTGAAGTACTTATAATTCAATTCGCATTTTATGTTTGCCTATTTTAATTATTTGTAACTTTGTTGATAATTATCATCCAATATCTTATCCTCATGATTATGATGTTTCACATGAGACTTACTTCACTCTATTTCTAGATTACAATAATGTAATATTGTTCAAGTTTACCAAGTACAGAAAAAAGATAAAGATGATGATGATGATGATGATGATGATGATGTAAGAGAGAGAGACATAATGTCTAGAACGTACGAAAATCTAGTAATAATAATACAACCATGATTTAGGTTAAACTTTATTTAATATGAAGTGGAGAGAGAGGGGTGTGGGGGCTTCAAACCTTCAAAAAAAATTGTGTCAAAGTAATAAAAGAGGAGAAGTAGTGGAGAGACAAAAGAGAGAAGAGAGAAAGTTCCCAAATATAATAGCTTATACTTAGATAGACTTTGATTTAACAGTATGCAATCACAATTGTTTAGGAAAAGTCAGGTAACTATAGTTGCATGGATTGAGGTAAATGTGATTATCACTATGATTACATAGAACCAAACAAGCCATGAAGGTTATAAATTTGCCTTACAGTACGAGCTATACAACAACTCTGATTGTAGATCCCGCTTTCGTGGGATCTGGTGAGATCCATATGTAGGCAGTCTTACCTCTTCAGATATCTCTACACTTAGAGAGGCCAATTCCAAGATGCTCACACAAAAATATGATTATAATAAAGCTATAAATTGGATAGACAAAAGGTAATAAAAGAAATGCTCAAAACACCATAAAAGCATAAAAAAAACTACATCATAAGGGAGAGAGGCCAACTACACCTCTTCTGGTACTCAGATTCTCTCCTGTGGTACTCAAGTTCACCTCTGCTTCTTAACTACCTCCCACCCCCACCACAGAGGGAGAGAGGCCAGAGAAGACAGATAGTTCAAGAACCAACCAGATTGATTTTCATTGATAGAGGGTGACTCAGCATAACATCAGATAGAGAGAACAGCAAAAAGCCATTGACTCCCACTGATCAATAAATGCTGCTAGTTAGCTCAACCTGCATGAGAATGTTTCCCATTTCAAAATGCTCCAGGAGAAGAATAGCGCATCTGTCCTTGATGATGGAAGAAGAATTGAGGCACCAAGATGAGGTATTGTCATCTCTAAGAATAATGAGGTATCCCAAATGTAGCAGAACAAGAAACAAGGCCAGTTACGAACTCGTAAGACTTATTCACAAATAGCAGTGTTAGGAACCGGAGAACATGTTGCATATACTACCCTACTTCCCATTAGTCCATTACCATCCCTCTGTTTTCCTATAGGACTACAGCAGAGGCAGGCACAGGAGACGGCAAAGGCCTCAACGGCCTTAGGGATCATCCATCGTGTAAATGAACTAGTGAGACCAAATCACGGAAGGATGAAGTTTTTTATCGCCGATCTTGTGAATTGATGAACGCAATTCCCCCAATCAAACAAGCTTGCACCCAAAGCACTCCTTTATTGTCCTACACAAGCCTATTTAGAGATTCATTTAGAGATGAAGTTGTGAACAGAGAGTAGATTTGCTCAACCCACATATCTTCAAGAAACTACAAAGATATAAAGAATCAAATCAAATTTAAAGAAAAAAAGAATTCAAAGAGTCAAATCAAATCACATTTTCTAACACTCCTTCGACACTAACTACTGTTTTCTCGCTCAAACACCGGAAATTATATGCATATGATCAATATGCTGGCATGCCACACAGGTCAAAAGTCAAAACGAATGCAGTGCCAGTACAACATAAACCACTCCATATTAGTGCAAAACTAAAAGGCTTCCAAGCTAAAGATCATAACAAAGAGCTCAAGTCATTACCTCCTCTAGTAGTCATATCAAACACCGCTTCAACTCTTCGACTTATTCTTAGAACTCGATGGGATTTTCCCGTATGCAAGAAGCCTAGACTGTGGCAATTTTTTCCCCTTTTGTCGGCGCCTCCTCTTTGCTGCCCGAGAAAGGTTGCTCTCATCATTACTTGACTGTTCCATTTGTGCCCTCTCATCTCCATGCAAACGGGAGGTTTCACCGAGATCTGTTCTTCTCCTTCTTTTCCTACCCACCTGCCTGTTCATAGCAGCTTCAAGTAACGCACCCTTCTTCAACATGAAGCTCGTTCTCTGCATACGAGGCACTGCCCATTCCTTCTCTCTATAGGGTGCAAGCTTCTTCAATGAAACATATTGGTTCAACTCCTTGTCATCCATCATCAAGATATGAGCAGCACTCAACCCATATTTTCTCGGTGCAACATCCCTGTACTTGAACCGGGTTTTCAAATCTCCAATTGCATCTTCATAATCCAGCTTATAGAGTTCCTCCAGCTCCTTGTCAAGGGCCAACTTCTCCTTCAATGACAACTTCCGCTTCCTCTTTTTCTTACCCTCTTGAAGCAGCAATTGATCATCATCACCATCACCTTCATTATGAACTTTGCTCTTTAGCCTCTTTTCTCTTTCAGCAAGGAACCCATCATTTGATTTAATCACATCCCAATCTTTAGGTAGTCCAAGCAACTCATCTTCCTTCTCGAAATCCGGTTTCTCCAAGTCACTCTCACTTTCATCTCCATCACTTCCAAACCCAGGATCAGCATCCTCTGCTTCATAATAAGTGTCCCCAAATGCTGCTTTCATCTTCTTATCAAACTCATCCGGGTCGAAATCCCCCTCCAAATCCTCCTCAGTCAATGGGATAGATTCCCCACTAACGCCAGCAATCTCTCTGATCTTATCAAGCCTCTCTTGAATCTCCTTCTTCTTCAAGTTCTTCAACCTCTTAACCTCTTCCCTCCTCTCAAGCTCAGCCTGAGCCAACCTCTCCTTCTTCCTCTCCCTTTGCTGCTTCCTAGCATTGGTCTCCTTCCTCACTGAACCCTCTATAAACCTCGAATGCCCAAGCACCCGGTCACTCGCATTCTCCTCAAACCTAAAGTTATACTCCCTCTCATAATCCTCTTGTTTCTCAAGTGCCTCCTCATCATCTGAAATACCCACCAAGTCATCCTCAATTGGCCTTTTCTCCTTATCCTTGTCAATCCACAGCTTGTTCTTGAAAAAATCCTTCAAAAACTTATTATTCTCATCCAACTTCTCATCCTTCCCAAAATACTCATCCAACCTCTTCTCAATCTCCTCATCACCCACACCACCGTCATCTTCAGGGTTCTCCCTCTCTCTCTCTTTGAGTTTCAAGAAATCCCCATCCTCATCACCGTTTTCTTTCTCTGCTTCAGCCATGGCATCCAAAACTGCCTTCCTCAAATCCTCTTGCTCCTCAACATAAGTCTTGACCTTCTCCTTCTCATTATCCTCGTCTTCATCAAATTCAGCGCCTTCCTCAATCAAATGCTGTGCCCTTACATCCTTTAAATACTTGGGTTTCTCCTTCTCTCTCTTCTTACCATCCCCACTTTCCTTACCATCAACATCGTCATCATCATCTTCATCTTCATCACTGCTGCTCTCAAACAACTTCGCATCTCTCTCCTTAAGAATTGGATCCTTCATCCTAACCTTCAACAACCCATCAAACAGCGCCTTAACATCGTCGTCATCATTTTCATCGTAAGACTCAGACTCCGACTCTGACTCGGAGTCGGAACCCGAGTTAGGGATTAGCCCTTTCTTCTTCATCTCCTCAAGCCTCTGCAAATCCTCCCTCTTCTTGTTGTGCTCGTACCTCTTCGCAAACTCTGTGTTGATCTCAATGTTTGAGATCTTCTCCACATCGTCGTCCCCTGCGTCGTCGAACAGATTCATCCCCATTGTTGCTTGACTGACTCCTCGACAGAGGATTCAGGGTTCCCGAAGATTTATGGTTGAGTGAATAAATTAGGGTTTTCAAAGAATAGGGGGCGGGTTCGATAAACCCTAAATTGATGGTACTTGTCCCACTGAGCGCCAAGCCCCCATCCTGTTTCTAATTTCTTTTCTTTTCTGTTCTTTTTCAAATCTTCCATCTTCTAGAAAGTACCACCACGGGCCTTTTCTTCAATAATTCCCACCAAAAAAAAAAAAAACTTTTTAAAAATATTTTCAATCTCTTCCAAATCTTAGTCCCTTTCATAGTTTAATAGATTCAACCCATCCATTTTTACTCCCGTTCACTTCTTTTCTTTTTTTTCACATCTTTCAACACTTAAAAAAACTGACACTCATTTTCACTCCTTCCTATTCTCACCCACTTTCACTAACTCCTTTTGTACTTCCACATACAACTATTATTTTTTTATAGTTTGAAAACTTGTATAATTTATGTAATTGTGTGCATAATACTTCTGATAATAATTATGAAAAGTTTTATTTATTTTTCGGATGTTATAGAAATATTTATTAGTTATGTCAAAAATTGATGTAATTTTTATTACATATATTGAAGAAATAATTTTTTTCTGCTTTGTTAAGCAGACGTTAGTTTTTAATGACTGGTAGATATTTTGGACTTGATTCTGTATATGGAAAAGATACTTGGATTTTTTTTGTTGGTTACGAAATATTCGTTATAGATTATCAAAGCGCGAATAATTGTTCTTATATGTGTAACAGATTTATTTTTCGCTCATCGTAATTGGCCAAATTTGTAGATTTTTTCCCCGACATAATGAAGGAATGTGTAAATTTTTTTGGCGTTGTTTGTAATCCGTGACAGGAAATGCAGATGTATTGTACGTGTATTTTGAGCGGACATTTTTTCCGTGTGCGTTAGTGACAAAATATTGGAAGCTCTTCACACAAATTCCACTTAATTGTTTTTGATGTACCGAGGGCTTCTTCTTTTCGTTGGAAAATATGGATTGATGAAGTTGGTTGAGATTAATAGAAGTGGATTAAAGTAGGTTGAAGTAGGTATTTTTTTGTCGAAGTTAGTTGGAGCAGGTTGAAGGGGATTTTTTTAGTTGAAGTAAGTTGAAGCGGGTTAAAATAGGTTTAAATGGGTTAAAATTGGTTGAAATGGACTGAAATGGGTTGAAGTTGATTGAAATATGTTGAAATTAGTTGAAGTTGATATTTTTTATTAAAATTCGTGAAGTGGGTTGATGTGAGTTTAAGTGGATTGAGGTTTGTAAATTTAGATTTACCAACGAAAAAGAACAAAGCCTGAACATATGTTTATTTTTTTCGTTGTTTGTATTTGGTTAATATATGAAAAAAAATATCTGTAATTTGTTTTATGAATAACGAAAATTACAATTTTTTGGGGGTAACAATGGCCACAAAATAATATTTCGTACCTGAGTCAACACAGAAAAAAAATTTTTCAGTTTAAAATTTTTTTATCATCGGTAATTACTATCACAAATAAAATACGTTACTTGTATCAACTCTCCTACTTCATTCAACTTCTCACTTCTTCCCACTCCTTCCCCCTACTTCCCACACTTAAAAAAAAAAAAAAAATATATCACTCATACCAACTTCTTTCCCCCATTTTCCACTGTTACCCATCCCACACTTGCAATTTTCCAACGAAAAGAAAAGGGACTCAATCTTTCTAAAAAAATATCCTCACCCACCATCTTTCCTAAACCTTTCCAACTTTTTTAAACTCTTATTAATCATTCCCAATATTTAAAAAAAAAAGCAAAATCTTTTTCAATTCTTTATATCATTCCAATTTTACCGTTTTTCAACCCTTATTTCAAATGAAAAGAACAGACCCTCTAACATAGTAGTTTTTCCCCTTTTGGTACGAACCAAACTAGCATAAATTAAGGCTAACAAAATTTTATCTGACACGATTATTAGAATTTGTCTGTATTTTAAAAAAACGGATGCAGTAATGAATTTTTCCTCCAAACTTTAAAAGATATAATATATTTCATATCTCTATTGTATGAATTTGACAAGAATTTAGGCTTGTTCAATTTGTCCCACTGAAATAAACTATGTAGGTCATGAATTTCTCTTCCAAATTTCAGACAGTATGGTTCGTTCAATCAAGATTGAACCAAATATGAATCTTTTCACCTACACTATAGATAATGTGATATGTGATGTAACTAAATTACTATGCACGTTTGGACCGTATAACGTTGGAGAAGTGGATTTAGTTATATATTATTGAGATAACATCTGATATTTATATTAAGATAAGACATATCTATTTTTGAATCTCTTGTTAATTGGATTGAATTTAACAATGTTTAGTATAAGTGATAGATCTGTTCAATAATCAATTCAACTAAAAGTTCAGACTAATGGTTGAAGGCTCAGGAATAGGTTTATACTCTAACATGCCTCCTCACGCAAATGCCCTTTGGACTTGAAGCGTGGATGCTATAAAAGTTCCCCTTACCTTGCGCAATAAATCAAAATGTGGGCTGCTGAGATTTGAACTCAAGACCTTTTATTTAGAAAGACTCTGATACCATGTTCAAGAACCAATTCAACCAAAAACTTAAACTGATGGTTGAAGGTTTAGGAATAGGTTTATACTCTAACAGGATCAATTTACACCATATTTAAGCACCAAGGCTACATTTGATAGATTTTGTGGTTTTTTTAAAGCTAAATTAATTTGAGCTAGGTGACACTTCAAAAACAAAAATTTTAATTTAGGTTAATTCAAATTCAAGACATCTAAAGTGCCTTTTTAAATTTGTTGTTTAGATTTAAGATTGCATGAATTGGCTAAGTTTAGTATGACTTTATGTTGTCAAATTGATCAACAAATTAATCAAACAAAAGTGAAACTTGTCTCGTGCATTTACGAATTGTGTGTTGGTCAGTCCACACCTTGACCACATTATTGACTAAGTCAGACCGAATGGACTTTTGTTTTCAGTCTAACCCAATATTCCAACAATTTCTTATTGTTCAACCTTCAGTCCAAATGCTTAGGCGCACAACTCACCAACCTACCTACCTACCTGCCTACCTGGTCCGGTGTTTCATCTCCTTCTCATAATCCTCTCTCTATTGTGCCGGTTGCATCTGAGAATAAACACATATGTGTATACACTCAAATTCAATGCGATATTGTATTTTGTGATATTTATTGGAATCGACCTCTCTGTGAGCAAATATATTTACAGATGTAAAACTACATAAAAGTGGATACCTCTATACCACGAAAGTAGGATTTACACTGAAAGTTGCTGTTGTTGATGTTTATGGAATAGTTTGTATCGTTTTAAATCTTTACAGTATTCTTAATAACGTGATGTAATTATGATGTATATGGCATATGTATCCTTTAAATATAGGCAATGAGCTTAAGTTAAGAGTTTGGAACACTTTATTCAATGTTTCCTTTGTATTGAAGTTGTAGTTTTTAGAGTGTATTGGGGATGATTCCTTACGCCATCGCCCCCTCCCCCCAACACAAAAAAATAGTTGTTGAATAAAGTACTGGATCAAATAAGAACCCCCCTTCCTCTAGCTGGTAGGCTCCCAACTCCCAACTTTTGAAATGACATGATCCATGCCAAGATTCCTTGCCTTGCAACTATGACCCACAGGTAGTCCATTATAAAAAGACTTATAAAATACAATATTCCTTCGAGCTTAAATTTTCATACTCCATAAAATTGTCCACATTTTGAAATTGTGAATCAGTTGTATGCTAGTAGCAACGTAACATAATGTCAATGATATCCGAACTTGGTTGTATACTATTCAATTTTTTATAGACTCTAATACATGCCATCTTCACTATTAAAAGGGCATTGGATTCAATAAGTCTTCTGTACTGAAGCCGTGTTTTTTAAAGCATTTGCAAAGCAGACATAATATTTAAGTTCAGAGTTATGAGTTTCGCATGAGGATCATGCAAGTATGGCAACGAGAAGTATATTTCTGTCCTTGTTGTGTTCCCCACCTCATTCCTCACACCGTTGGGATTTTCCCTCCCTATCCTCACCCTGTCGAGCCCAACTTGTAGAGCCCATTTGTTATACATATTTTCTATTTTGGATACCGAATTAAACACTAAATATTTGTGGTTGTGTTTGTGCTTGCTCCACCAATTCACATGACATATGCAATTTTCAAAATAACCATTTTAGAATGGATCAATAAACTCAATTTCTCAAACTTTAGTATCACATGACAACATACAAGTTTGGGACAAATACATAATTGGGCCTGTTCTTTTAATGGGTAAATTAGAGTTGGTAAAAGTATAAAGTGGGTTGAAATAGGTTGAGGTAGGTTGAAGTAGGTTGCAGTAGGTTGAAGTGAGTTGAATTTTTTTATGTAATAAATTAAACTTGGTTAAAATAGTGGAAGTAGATTGAAATAGATTATAGTAGATTAAAGTAGGTTAAAATATTGACCCACGAAAAGAACAGGCCTTAATGAAAAAGAAAGTGATGAACTCGTGATATGGATGAAAAATTCTTACACAAACAAGGAAATATTTGTACATATGTCTCTCACCCCCTGCGTTTGTTGAACACGGGGGACAATAATTTTTCCCCACATTTGGGCAGAGCCTTGTCGTGGAGGAAGTTCCCTTCCTAACTCTACAATGTATGATATCATTTTATATAAGACATAACATGACATGATTATTCTTATAATGACTTTTAATAATAATTGAAGTGACTAATAATATATTTAGAAGTAATTATAATAAAAATTATGCCTAAATAAATTATTAATCATTTGTATATTAAAAGGTTTTTTCAAAACATATTAGTAGTCACTGTAAAATCAGAAAAAAAAGTCCGTCCTATATGGGCCCCGAAACAGAAGAGAGGAAAGAGGAACAGAGGAAGGCGCGCAAAATTCGTCCCTCTTTCTCCTCCCCTCTGGTTCTTTTCGTTCATGCTTCTTCCTCCTCATGTATGGCATTTGTTTTCTTATCCATTCTTTGTATCATCCAACCATCAAAATTAAACAAGGCTGGCCAGTGGAGGAACAACTTTCTCTTGCCATCTGAGCTTTGAATTTCTTTTAACCAACAAAATAAAATAGAGAAGATTTTTTATGTGGGTTTCGGTGATAGCTGAGAAATTGGGTCTCAGTTTTGTTTGAAGATAATGGGTTTGCGAGCAATTCTCATGTTGGGTCTTTTTGTATGGCAAAATTTCGTGATTCCAATGGTCTCTGGCAATGCCCATTTTAGGGTCGAGCATAAATTCAGAGGGAAAAGAACGTTGAAGGAGCTTAGAGCTCATGATGCCCGTCGCCATGGAAGAATGCTTGGAGCTGTTGATGTTCCTCTTGGTGGTAATTCGCAGCCTTCCGATGCTGGGTTCGTTCTGTTTCTAGTCTCTTATATGTTGATTTGCATTGTGCAGTTGCTAGATTCTTGGATTGTTTTTGTGTTATGTGGAATTGGGATTGAAAGAGATCAGAAGCTCTGCTTTTCAACGTGAGAAGAATTGGGTATATTATTGATTGGATGGTGGTTGCTCTTTGCCATGTATTTGTTCATAGAGGTTCGAGGATATATAATTTCCTAATTTGTTTAGAGAAATAATAGGGTTAGTGGATTGTGATGTACAGTTGCTAGAAAAATGATCCATCTCCCTCCCCCCCCAAAAAAGGGCCGCCGACCAGCTTTTTATCATTGGTTGTGGAGATTTAGATTATTGAGAAGCTATCTATAATACAACAACACCACCACCTCCTCTCAGTCTGGGTCGGGATTTGGAGAAATTAAGATGTAGTAACTTTACTTTGACATCTCTGTCCTTAGAGAAGCTATCTATAATGAGGATACTAATTTAAGTTTTGTTGGAGTATGAAAGTGGGTATTGTCCACATTGATAAACACACAAAGAATATGAAAGTGGGTGGTGTCCCACATTGATAAAATTGAAGGGCGTGAGGATGTATATAAGCTTGTGAGTTACTCCACCTATTGCCAGTTGGTTTTAGAATGGAATCTCATTTGAGCTTATATGCATGACTCTTTGTTAATTGCCCAATTGATATATAAAATTTAACATGGTATCAGAGCCGGTTGCTCGATCTTGAGTTGTCACCGTCCCCCTTTGATTAAAAGTGTGTACCCGTGTTGAGCCTTATTAGTAACCCATACGTGAGGGGGCGTGTTGGAGTATGAAAGTGGGTATTGTCCCACATTAATAAAAATACAAAGAATATAAAAGTGGATGTTGTCCCACATTGATAAAATTGAAGGATTTGAACATGTATATAAGCTTGTGAGTTACTCCACCTCGTGCCAATTGATTTTGGGATGGAACCTCATTTGAGCTTCTATGCATGACTCTTTGTTAATTGCCCAATTGATATATAAAATTTAACAAGTTTCAAGTTTAAGGTCCCTTTTTTTCTCTTTTCCTTTGTGGGGGGGGGGGGGTGCAGGGGAATAGAGTTCAATGCATGTGTATTTCCTCAGGATGTTGCCCAAAGTGCTTACGTTAGATCTTCTGATGATGAATAAACGAGTTAAAACATACCATGCGTTTGAGATGTGTACAAGCTGAGTTTGATTAATAGTATAGGTAAAAAGACTTATGTGATAAGATATTGTATGTTTTGTGCAGCTGAAGTATATGGGGTTTCCATACTTATATTGTTAATTTTGCGCTTCTACTTATTGATTTATTTTTCTTCCTTTTCCCTTCTGATTTTAGGCTTTACTTTACCCGGATTGGGCTTGGGAATCCTCCTAAGGAATTTCATGTGCAACTCGATACTGGAAGCCAGGTTTTGTGGGTTAACGGTGCCAGCTGTGACAAGTGTCCTAGGGAAAGTGGGCTTGGAGTATGTTTCTTGACTTTTATATGTAATGTCTCGACCCATTGTTTGTTGTGGTTTCAATTTTTCCAAAAAGAACTACAGCCATACTCTACTTTTCTGTGTCTGAGGCGCTCATCTTGCTTTGCTGATGCAGATTAAGCTGAACTTTTATGATGCAAACAGTTCCTCAACAGCCAAATTACTGACTTGCAGTGACAAAAAGTGCACCATGATGTACCAGCTTGCATTATCTGGTTGCAATTCTCATATGCTTTGTGAGTATCAAGTTACTTATGGAGATGGAAGTAAAACTTCTGGGTACTTTGTTGAAGATTCTATTCATTTCAACAAAGTGTCTGGCAATCAACAAACAACAACTGGAAATGGCAGTGTGGTTTTTGGGTAATAGCAAATTCTAATGATTTTCTTTATATTGTGCGTCAAAGAAGAGTGAGAAAGAGAGAAACTCTCGAGAATAAGAAATGGCAATCCCACGCCCCATTTGTGAGGAATGGAGTATAGTTTAACTGGTGCAGTTTGAATCAAAAATTACTGGAACGCTTACTGGTCTTGCAGTGTGTGCTTCGAGGTCAAGGGATGGGAACCCTAAACTAGCTACCTTGTGTGATAACTGATAATCCATGTTCCTGTTTGAGCAATCCACAAGCATATCTAATGACTCATGTTTGCAACCTTTGAAAATAACTATGCAATCTTGACTGTTGATATGCTTTGCATGGACGCAGAAGGGACTGTTCTAATTGAGTCTCATTTATTTTTGTACCCAAATATATGTGAGTTACATATTACAATTCAGTCATATAATATGGGGCACAGGGAGTGCTCCCTTTCTCCAAGGTTTGATGGATGGGATTTCAGGTTACTAGCTCGGTAGTAGCTCCTTGTATTTAAGTATTGTTTTTATTATGTCCATGATGAGCAATTCTGCATGTGTACTAGAATGCTCCGAGGTTGAGTCCTGTCTTCATTTTTTTTTTTTTAATTGCGAATGTTCCAAAATGTAGCAGTGTTGGCAGCATTTCTGAGGGGTAAAATCTAGATACACTCTCGGCTCTCCTAACCCTGCAGCAGCAGGATCTATAATTGTTTTAATTGTTTGTTGTTGTAGTTTTATGGCTTGGGTTATCAGTAGGACATCCTGTCCTGTACTCTTGTCTCCAATGTTTTGTGTGTTCTTGTTTTCAAGGCCAGTGTGAGAGTTCTATCTTGCTCGGACTGATACGCTCGAGACTTGTGTCAATTTTGTAATCAAAATATGATGTTCCAAATAATAAGCTACAGCTTATCCCATTCATGCCTGTTAGTGCTCCTTTTGTTCTATCTTCATTTGAAATATAATATCATGCGAATACATCCGACTGAACAAGCATCCGATACTCTTGCTGTATTAGCCTAAAGAACAGTACAGGTTGCTTCGAGACAGTCTCTTGTCTTCAGTTTCTGAGGATATAAGCTGCTGCTCTTTGCTGCTAAGAATATGGATTCACCTCTTTCAGGTGTGCTGCTAATCAAATTGGTGAGCTTACTGCACCTGACGCAGCAGTTGATGGGATACTTGGTTTTGGACAAAGAAACTCATCTGTGCTTTCACAGCTAGCTGCAGCTGGGAAGGTGAAGAGGATGTTTTCTCACTGCTTGGACAGTGTGAACGGAGGGGGCATTTTTTCTATCGGACAACTTGTTGAGCCAAAGCTGAATGCTACTGCTCCATTGATCCCACATAAGTATGTAATGTTACCTCTTCAGTTTTCAAATATTCTCTACAAATAGTCTGAACCACATTTGGCAATTTGCTCCACTACTTTCTTAAATCCTCAGATCAGTGGATTTGTTTTGTCTGGATGTGGTATCCTTTCTAACAGATGTATGATAAAATAGCTTGGAGCGTGACAGTGTGTCCCTCCCTCTCGCTTTATGTTCTTCTTTCTTCTTTCTTCTTTTTTTTTTTTTTTTTGGTTGGGGGTGGTTCCGGTTGAATGGGTTATAAAATGAGAACTAATTACTCTTAAATATGCTGCTATTGAGTGGAGATTGTAGACAGTCAGAGAGCAAGTTTAGCAGCTTGTCAGGGTGAAGGTATTGACAGATGGCAGAGGAAAGGCAGTGGCAAATATAGTTATGAGCAGGTCTTGTCCATAAGTTGGTCATATGCAGAAACTCAAAACCGAGAATGGCATGTCACCAACTGGCCTTTTATTTGTGGTATGCAGAGGGAAGACAACCAACAATGTCATGTGTATCTGGTGTTATGAGAGCTAAAGCATTTCTTTCTCCTGTTCTTTTCATTACTTCTTCAAAGTCTTCTCTGAAGTCCTCATCATCATTTTCATTACTCTTCTGCCTCAGTCTCCACTTGGTTCCTGACCTTGTAAGTTTTGGGATCTCGAGCAGAAGTTTTGGCTTAGGACAGTGAAGAATATAGCATATGCTGGAAAAGAATTCTGGACATTGAAATCTTGCCCTTAGCCGGTTTGGCATGATACAATATACATTTTATTGGCGTGGATTTATTAAGCAATTTGGAATTTTCGAAAGAAAAGAGAGGAAAAATGTCTCTCAGTAGTATTTGAGCGGGACGGGCACAATGGTCTCGCGCCTTTGGATCTGCCAGTTACTGGTATTGTGCTGTATGAGGATTTGATAATTATTTCTGTTGAATGATTTCCTCCTCGTTATGTTCTGAGTTCCTCTGCTTTTTGTGTGTGTGTGTGTGCGTGTGTGTGAGTTTCCCTTTTTTGGCTTTGTTTTTTTTTTTTTTTTTGGGGGGGGGGTAATTACATGCCTGTTTAGGTATTTTCCTGTGCCTAATAGTCACCTTGTAATTAGATTGCTGCTACCTTCTTAGGCCACATTACTATATTTTCATGAAGAGTGTAGAAGTGGCCGGTGATGTTCTAGAACTCTCTACTTCGACTTCTGGGGATGGCAGAGAGGCAATGGTTGATAGTGGTACAACTTTGGTTCATCTCCCTGGTGACATTTATGAGCAGATAATGGAAAAGGTATGTGCTTTGTCTAATTGCCTACCAAGTTAGAACCTGGATTTACTACTAAACATGAATGCTTATTTACTTTCTTTCATGGACTTTATTCTTAAAATTCAGATTTTCTCCCAGCAGCCAGATCTTCAAATACACGTTGTACAGGAACACTTCAAATGTTTTCACTACTCTGGAAAGTAAGATTCTGCAAGTTTCTTTTGACTTCTGGATTATCTGGAATTTCTACAATTTCAGATTCTATTCTTGTAGAACTTGTTGAATGCCATAACTGCATTGAAATTTTGCATTATCATATTTTTAAGATGTCAATTTGGTTGAATACATAGGTTTTGAGGTCTCAACTTCATGTGAAATATACCTGATCTGTAAGTCATATTTTAGATGGCTTATATGTCTGGTGTCAATGTTATTTACAAAGTTCTATGGTGTCAGTGTGTCAGCACCCAGCACACCATCAGGGAACAGTCTGGTCGCGATCATGGCACGGTAAGGCCTAGACAGGAGGTACTTTAGCTTTAGTTAGCTCTATGGCTTGTAAATTGCTCTTTCACTTTAGAGAGTCGGGTTCAAACTTCAAAGCTTAGGATCTTATGGCCCCACTCACCAGTGATGATTGTAGAGCACTATGGTCCTAGGCTCCTAGCTTTAGGCTTTAGCCGTGTCTAGTGCTTCATTCCACCCTGGCTGTACCCTCCCTCACCATCACCTGTCCACGGAGGGTACAGTTTAAAAAAAAAAAAAAAAACAGAAAAGAAAAGAAAAGAAAAGAAAAGGAACGGAATAACAAACAAAACATTGAAATAGCTCCAAATTGGCTGGAGTTATCTCATAAGGCTCTTGGCCTGAGAGGCTATAGGAGTCAGATGTATATAGTTACACTTAGGTTTTGGGCTTTCGGAGAGGCTATTTTCCATATATCCTTGCTTGACTTCTTGTTATTAAATAACAATGAAGACATAGAAAACTCCTCCTTCCAAATAGATGAAAGGAATACACAGAATTCTTATATAAAATGAAGAAGATGATGGAAAGACAGCAAGGATAAACACGAGAAAGAGAAAGTGGAAGGCATGAATTTAACTCTGCATCCTTATCAGACTATGATCTTCCTGCTATGCTAAGGTTGCTTACTGTGACCGGTGGCCTGGTTTCCATTTTGTTGAAGTTCCATGAAAGCTTTTATGTAACATATAGCGCGTTTACATTCAATTTGGTTTCCTTTGTCGACATTTAGGAAATTTTGGAGCTTTGTGCAGATGATGGCACTCGGCTTCTCATTTTTAGTATTGGACTATGCCACCCGTCCGTGGGTGCCCCGGGGGGGTGGGGGGATCCCTCATCAGGCCAATCAATTACCCTTGTGTCTCATGAAGGGTGGGTTTGTAGTGGAGCCAAATGTGTGCAGCCTTGCCCTTGTAGGCCTATAATGTGATTGCAGAGAGATTGCCTCTGTTTTATTTGAATGGTATTGACTGCCACTTGCTATTAAACAAAGAACTAGAGGATTCATTTTGCTTTAGTTCATTAAAAGCAAAATTGGAAAAAATGCCTTGTGTTAGAAAATAGAGCAAAGTAATAGCGGAAATAATAGGATGAAACAGATATTCAGAAATTTAAAGAACGATAACAAAAACAAAGCAACGACACAAGATTTACGTGGAAATCCAATGCGGGAAAAAACCACGGATGGCGACGAGTACAATCAATCCACTATATGAGCAGGAAGAGTACAAAACGATCACAATCACGACAGGTGATTTGATCTAATAGCAAAATTACAATCACTCTTGTAATCTCTCTCAAAGTCTCTCTACCTCTCAATGTGTTTAGGGATTCAGGAGTTCAGGAGTTCTGCCGTTATTTTAGATCTCAGGCAAAACCTCTTTATATAGGGTCTAGAAAACTAGGATTTTACCCCTAGAGAAGAACCCTGGCCGTCAGGAGAAACTGCACGTCGAGACAAACCCTAGCCGCCACCACTTCGTGCTCGGAGGAAATACACGTGGCACAGTCACACCGTGCCAAGGTGGCACGACCGTGCCACATGGCACGGCACCCCTGTGCCGGTTTTCTGTCTTCTCTCGACTTCTCGCTTCTTCGTCCTGACATGTCCGTGTTCGTTTAGCGCGGTCCCACCGTGCCAAAACTTGGATTTTGGGCCACGAAACCCAACACCTTGTAATAGGTTGCTGGGTTTGGAGAGTAAGATAGCAAAGGAGACCTTCTCCCATCCACCAAAATGAAATTTCAACTCATGCCGCCTTTTTTTTTTTTTTTGGGGAATTTCTTAGTTAGTAAGGTAGTCATCTAGGGGCCCCATGGGGAAACCCCTTGTGGGGACAGGAATGGAAGAGAATGACGGGGTAAGGGAGGCCATTCTCTATCTGTTCTTGTGATAAAGAAAAAGTTGGTCATTCCAACAGCTTGATATGTCACAATTCATGGCTCTTGCCTACTAAGGGGGCTTGAATAATTACTGTGTCAACAATCGACATATTCGTTGACACCTTTTAAGTTATGGAAATGTGGCCTATATATGTGGCTGGCTTTTCTTAGTCAATTTATGCCCAAAGCGATTAACTCCAGTTTCACAATGGTTCATTGAATTGAACATTTATGTGAACTTGGTAAGTCTACATTTGTGAACTGATTTGTTTCTCATTTTCTGGTGCAGTGTCGATGATGGGTTCCCAAATGTCATTCTGCATTTCCAGAATTCACTCAACTTGACAGTATATCCTCATGATTATTTATTTTCAACTGGTGATGGAGTAAGTTATATGAATCTAGAAATGATATTCTTACTCCATATTTGAAATCAATCCTGAAAGACACATTTATTGGATAATTATGCTATAGATGGAGTTGCTTGTGCGGTATAGTTATACATTTAAGCTCTTCTCAGTTTAAGTCGTCTTGTTGTTCAACCTATTCTCCATGTTGGCCATGTTCGTGTTGTCAATCTAATAGGAGAATGATCTGCTCCGAAGTTTTTTTACAGCGCTCTTAACCCATTTGATAACCCCAACTCTTTTCATAGATCTTGAAATTTCTTGCTACTTCTAGTTGAGCTCAGAGATTGCTTGTCTGAGAACCACGGTTTCAGACTTGTTCAAGTAGCTTTGAAAAATTTCTGAGCACTTAGAATGGCTCAGAAATTTTTAGCACATCTCCAAAAATAACTTTGGAGAGCTTTTTTAATATCTGAAAATTTCATAGAGCACAACATGAACACAGTCAATGAATGTTGTTTCACAAAGATATCTAACTGTAGGTTTAATGTCGATGAGGTTTCTTTGGTGGCGCCGTAGCTTCAGTCGTTAGCACTCTGCAGCATTTTTCTGATCTTTAATATGTTTTACAGGATAACAAATGGTGTATAGGCTGGATGAACAGTAAAGGGAGCAGTTTTGCTGTCTTGGGAGGTATAACATTGTTAGTAATTTAAGCAACATGATCTTATTTACTTTTGGGGGGGGGGGGTTGAATAGCATGTTCGATCATGGCTGAAATGATATGTGTCCAAGGATGGTGATTAGTAGCATACTTGTTCTGATACTCCACTACCCACCAGATCAGAAGTGAATATGGAGGTGTAAATGTGCAAAAGTCTCGGGGTTGCTCATATAACTAATTAACTACTGTGTCTCGCCTCTAGGGGGCGAAATCACTCAATTTCTGAAAATTCTACATGAGGTTGTGCCAAGTGTTGAGGACTGTCAAGGCATTGACTGTCAGGTGCATGTGCTTGGTGCAGACCTTGCAAATTTACCTGTAATCAATTACCAGGAGCCAATGAAACTGGAAAGAGGACAACTGATGCTAATTTTGATGCAGCACTAAATTGGCCCAAAGAAAACTGAAGTGATCTATGATTGCATTTCGCTTGCAGTCTTATTGCATGAATGGTTGATCTTTAGCCAAAAATCTGGACCCGTACCTTACCTGACTCAAATTTCTATGAACTATGGCTATCTAATCTGAAATTAATATGCTTCCGAGCAGAACTCAACCTAAGTGACTCTTTTACTGGCTTTAGCTTGATCTTGAATGGAGTCCAAGGGGCCAATGCTGGCAAAGTTTTTACCCTGCTTGAAGGAAATCAGCCATGGTTATGAATTCTTATCCATTTTCCAAATTTAGACCAAAGGATTTGTCCAAATGCAATTCGGAGTCAGATCAAATAGAGTCAATTGTGCAAAGTTACTTGATTTAAGAGTAAATATTCAGGCTAGGACAATTCGGAGTTTTATCCTTCTTAGTAACTAGCAGTCTGGCATGTCCAAAGTTATTATTTGACAATGCGGATTATCTTTGATGTCAATCTACTTCAATGAAAGAACTATTCAGACAAAACAAAGCTGGTATTGGAGTTCGAGGTTTCTCTGTGAATTTGAGTTCAAATCACTTCATTACTTTTGATAGATCAAATTTTCCGAAACCCCATTTGACAAGGAGCCAAAAGTTTCACCCATGCTACTAACACAGCCAGGTTGGTAAGAGGAGTATTGAATCGGGTATATTTAGTGATTGTTGCTTCATGCTTTGGCTGCAGATTTTCTATTCTCCAATAAGGTGGTCTTTTATGATATTGAAAATCAATCTGTGGGATGGACAGATTACAACTGTAAGTACCCTATTTTCACTCTCCTCTCCTGGTGCTTGAATCCCGAAGACAAAATATAAGATTGTCTATCAAGTGATATTCTAGATAATATCAAGAAGACATTATCTAGAAAGATATTATTTAGAATATCCCTTAATGATTGTCGAATTGCCACAAATTCTAAGTGTCGTAATTGATCATCATTTAGAATTCCAGAAGTACTAATCTGATGTCTGATGTGCTTGATTTTCAGGCACATCAAGCATCAAAGTGAAGGATGAAGAGTCAGGAGCAGTGTATGCTGTAGGTGCCCATGATCTCTCGACTAACTCCTCTGATTCTGATTCAATTCCCAGGAGGAAACTCACAAGAATGAAGAGTGGGAACCTGAGGGGTTAATGCACATATAGCTGTAATGGTAGAATTTAGACCAGAAAGAGAAAGAATGAATATAGAGATAGAAATGACAGGATTGTGTTCATACATCTTCTGGTTTGACCTATAACTCCTTGTACAAATGTGTCTATATACAGTTGTCATCAACAGAGATGCCCATGTTCTGTATCTCCTGATACCCATCATGAGCCGCCTTACCTAGAAAGGTTTGTCAACTGCTGTAACTGAGAATTCCCCATAAATAAGGGGAATATGATGGATATCTAAGACGGTCTTATCCAAGACAATTGTTAAACAGATGCCTGCATGCATGATGGATACAAGTTGGATTCAGCCAGATTGGAAGGGATCGATGGCAACATGAACTTGTGTGAGATTGTCTCATACAGGAACTTGCGATGTAAATAATGGAGGATAACTCCTGACCTGTTCACATTGTGAAGTATATTTTGGCAATTACATACTTTTTTGGGCATTTTTAGCCAACATAATATTTTTAATATTTGAATTTGAGTGAGAATAGAATTAATATATAGAAAATGAAGGATAGAATGCTCTAAGTTCAGAATGCGCTTTTGAGAGGGATGTAGAAGACAAATGATATATTTTAATTATCAATTTGCCCTTATTTGTTGCATGAGTTGTAGTTTATATAACGATAAACAATTACTTGAAATTGCTTTTTGGACCAAAAATTGACCTCACAAATTCCAAATGAAGAGCCTTTTTTAACATGCAGTATTGTCACTCACACTTTATTTGTTAAATATGCTTTTAAAATTTTAACAGATAAACTATAAAAAAGAAATACATTTTTTAGATCACACTATCTCATTTCAAAATATTCTTAAGCATCAACTCACATCATTATACACATAGCTGTTAAACAATAACTCGTTTTCATAAGAATAAGTCCAAGAAAAATCTTATTTTCTAATTAATCAAATAAAAATCATTAAATGCCCTTATATAGTTCATCTGAATCCTGATAGGGAAGCCTTGAATAGATTCTCCTGGTCCGAGGCCAAGTACATTTTTCTGCAAGTGGAAAGCACTGTCACTGATTGACTGACTATTCCTTGCCCTAGCCAGGGCTTGGTTGGGACAGCCATTATTAGAAAAGGAAACGTACAATGTAGGAGGAATACATAACACTCAGAGGAGAGAGAGAGCATGAGAGAGAGAGAGCATGTGAAGTTTCTGAATTCTCATTGATGCATGCATTCACTGTCAGAGCTATTAATTAGATTTGTCCAAAAATAAAGAAGAACAGACGTGTGCGGAAGGAAAATGGCCCCATTAAGTAACCAGTTATCCGCCGTTTGCCAACCCACCAATCCCCTAAGAAGAAGAACAAACCCCTAAAAATAAATTAAAAAAAAATTTGCCAAAACACCAAGCCCCTCCCAAAAAGAATTTGCCAAAAAGCAATGTATTGTGTTTAGTTTTTCAATTAAGAAAATAAAATTTTAGCTTATTTGATTGTTCGAATTTATTTGACTTGGAAAAATTGAATGTATTACAAGAAAGTATTAATAGTTTGTTGAATTTTAAATCAATTTATTACAGTGTAAGATTTTTTTTTAAAATTAAAGTGGCTAAAACCAATTTCAATCATTATTTCATCAATATTTATTTACATTGTTCAATTGTTGGTTTATATTTGATTCAATATAAATTTCTGGTGTCACTAAATCTATTTAATCAAAAAAAGAAAATACCTTCAAATTAGGGAAAAAAAAGTTAAATTGAAAGAGAAATCAAATGATTGCAGATCCTGATTTTGTTTCAAATTGCTAGATTCTCGTTCAAACATTTACTTCACGTTAATTTGGATTTCATTTTGTCTAAATAATAAAGATATTGAGTCAATTTTAGACCTCATTCACAATTAATACTCTTTTTTAAAACTTTAACCATGATTTTTATTGTATAATTTTGTTAAATTTATCATTCATTTTTGTTAAATTTGAGAAATCTATTTTGATGTGCTCATTTCAAAAATTTTATTTGTTTAACCAAAAGTATTCACCGCAGATCGCAGTGATTAATCTCCTCATCCCGCGAGCTCCACCTAAGGGTGCATTTCAAAAATTTTAGATGAACAATATTTTTGCATAAATTAATATTTAAACATTTGTCTTTATATTAAAAGTCTATTTAAATTAACTAAAATTCTTCCTGCCAAGAGACAAACTGATATGGCATTTTGAGTCAAATGGAAAATTCTCGGTTCGGTCAGCACACCACTTGCAATTAAACCTCAGCGCTCTATTAGTTTGGAGGGGTCGTCACAAACAAATCCTAGGGTGTGGAAAACTGTGTGGTTGCTAAACATCCCTCCACAAATTCGGGTCTTTGGGTGGAGGCTCTGTCATGGTGCTCTCCTGACTCGGGAAAATATTGCGAAGCGGATTCATGGGTTCAACATGAGTTGCACCATCTGTGGGCATTATATAGAGCCTGACGTCCATATTTTGATGCAATGCCCGTTAGCAGTTCAGGTCTGGGAAGGGAGCTCGACTGCGAAGTGCTTATGGAGTAACCCTGTTAGTTCAAAGCGGGACTGCATAGAGAGGGTGACTAAGATCTTGAATGTGGACGAGTTGGCTAACTTCGTGGCTATTATTTGGGAAATTTGGAATGCCAGGAACCGATTCATTTTCAAGCGTCTGGACCATCACTTGGCTTCACTCAGCTGCCATGCCATAGACTTTATGAAAAACTACAAAGCCACGAAAGACATGGAGGGGGGATCGAAAGCACATCATCAAGTGTTGTGGCAGCCATCGGATATGGGTATTCTAAAACTTAACTTTGATGGAGGTAAGGTAGGGGAAGATGGGTGGGGATGGGGGTTTGTGGTGAGAAGCTCGGATGCGGATATTTGTATGGCAGGGGTGCAACAAGGTAGCCACTTCTCCGGACCGACTCTTGAAGAGGTAAAGGCGTGCTTGTGTGGTCTTCGGGCTGCTAGGGAGCAGGGCTATTTGTGTCTTACTGTTGAAGGAGATTGGCTTCCGCTAATCTAGAAGCTGAAGAGTAGGTTGATAGATGATAATGTTTTGGGCTTTATTATTCGAGTTATTCTCGCTTTGGTTGAATGTTTTGAATTTGTTTCGTTCTCGTTTGTTAAAATTAAAGAGAGGGTAACCGGGTGGCCCACGATCTTGGTCATTGGCAACCCATAAGCCATGAGCGGAAAGTTTGGGTTGATGATATCCGGGAATACATTGTGTCTTGAGCGTCGGATAACATGTACGCCTTTATTGATGTGAACCTAATATGAACCCCTCTTTTCTATTAAAAAAAAACTAAAATTCTTAGTGTTAATGGTTGATATTTTTATTAGCATGATTATTGTAGCATTACTTAATACATGCATTTTATTTGAAATTGATAAAGAATATATAAAAAATTTAAGTTCATTAGAGACAATAAAAGATATTTAATTATTTTGCCTAATCTTTTCACCTTATATTTTTAAAATTTTAATTTATATAAATTCAGATCGATATACATTAAATTCTCAGGGAAATGAATAAAATTGACTGGGAATATATTCTATTTTCTGGTCCTTTTTTGAGAATGACGTGGGAAAAATAATTTTGTAGGAGGAGCTTCGGCCTTTTTCCTTTTCTTTTTTTCGTTTTTTAAATAGCAGAGGAGATTGTCTCATCAAATTTTAAAAAGTTGTTTGTCTGGGCTGCAAATGCCTACCAATTTTATCAACACAAATTTTGATGCTACAGGTAAACGGCAAAGACCTTCTCTTTCTGCTTCAATTCCTCTTCGTCTTCTTCCCCTTATCGTCAATCTCTCTCCTCAACAGCTATTCATTCGTTACCCATCTCTTTCCTCTGTCTTTCCCCCTCAGTCTTCACCTACTTTCTTCTGAAAGGAAGGCTGGTCGACGGGGGAACGACTTTCTATCAGCTTAATTCACTTAGAAAGCAAAGAAAAAGAAAAAATCCCAACACCCCAGTTCAATTTTTTGCCAAAAAGACAGGATTTTTGATCTGGGTTTTTGGCAATTGCAGAGGACTTGGGCTTAATTTTGGTCAACCCGAATGGATCTGGGACGAGTTCTGGTATTGGGTCTTTGTTTTTGGCAATTTTTTGGGGGTTCAACGGCATATGGGAATGCTTTTTTCAAGGTGGAGCATAAATTTAAAGGGCAGAAGAGGACGTTGAAGGAGCTTAGAGCCCATGATGCCCGTCGCCATGGTAGAATGCTTGGAAGCATTGATCTGCCTCTTGGTGGTAATGCGTTGCCTTCTGATGCTGGGTTTGTTCTATTTCTCCTCTTTCATTTCCACAATTTGATTTGAAGTTTGTGATTACTGTGCTATTGGAATTGAGTTTGTGCTGTATGGAGTTTGAATTGTTGAAGAGATAATTTTCCTGTTGTTGAACTAAATGAAAATTGGGTATATGGATTCAGTAGTTTTCTTTTCTTGTATGCAATTCAGACACTATAGTTTGAGGCTTTTGGAATATCTTGCCCTCTGTATGAGATCCCAAGGAGGATTATGTGGCATGAAAAAAAGCTCGCCCCCTGGTGTACTTCATAATAGTGTCATCTTGAGCAACTGATATATTGATTGTGAGCTGGGGAATGGGGAATCAAAAGCTAAGAGGGTATCTATAGTGAGAATGATAGTTACAATAAGGACAACCGTGACCCCAGTGTGGATCGCATCTGAGCAGGGTCCCAGAAACCAAATGTACGCAACCTTATCCCTTAAATAACAATGGCTGAGTCCAAAGAATGAGGGAAATAGTTGAATATTCGAAATGAGGTTTTGACTTCTTGTTTGTTGGAATGGTGGTACGTTAATGCTTTTCAAAAGGGGGAACAACCCTTAATAAGCCTGCAAGGATGTGGACATTCAACCCCACTTCCCCTGCATCCAAGCATCCTGCTGTAAGTGGATTTCTGGAACGAATGCTTATTGTTTTCTTCGTTTGATACCTTCTTTTTTTGTGTGTTTTGGGTGGGTTTTTTTTTGGGGGGGGGGGTTGTCTGGGGTGATGGGAACGAATTTAAAGTTGACTGCATGTGAACTCTAGGTTTGATATGTATATGAGCTCAAGTGGAAAATTATTCTGTGTTAAAAGGTGAGAAAGACTGCTACTAATAGATTAGAGTTTAGAAATTCTGCATCTGAAGTGTGTGGACTAGGTGCTGTGTTTTTTTAATTTCTTCTTTCATTTTCCTTGATTTTATGAGGAGTTGGTGCTGATCCTGAATATGTTTTCTGTGTGTTAGGCTCTACTTCACGAAAATTCGGCTTGGGAATCCTTCTAATGACTATCATGTGCAAGTTGATACCGGAAGTGACATTTTATGGATCAATTGTGCTGGCTGTGACAAATGTCCCAAGAGAAGTGGGCTTGGAGTATGTTTCTTGACTGTTATGTGTAATATCTCAACCCCTTTTTTGTCACAAGTTTATCCTTTTTTGATTACCCCTCAAACAATCTTCATCATCCTCATCCTGCAAGGCGTGTAATGATGTTGTTTTGCCACTGCAGATTAAGCTAAATCTTTATGATCCCAAGGGTTCATCTACCGCCAAGTTAGTCACTTGTGGTGACACAAAGTGCACCATGATATACCAGCGTATTCTGGAGGGTTGCCAATCAGATATGCTTTGTCAGTATGAAGTAACTTATGGAGATGGGAGTGTAACTTCTGGATACTTTGTTCAAGATACTTTCCATTATGATAAGGTGTCCGGCAATCTACAAACAACAACTGGGAACACCACTGTGGTTTTTGGGTAATAGCAAGATCTGTAGAATTTCCTTTGTCATGTGCAGCTTATAACACACACACGAACACACACACACGCACACACACACACACACACACAGACACACATACACAGAGAGAGAGAGAGAGAGAGACAGAGAGAGACAGAGGAGAAGGAATGAAATCGACATGCATAAAAAAGAAACTCAATGTTTTTAATGCTTATTGAATGATAGGAAATGTGGTTCTCTGTCCACATTATATTTGTGAGGAATAGAGGTCTGTTTAGGTGCACATAGTTTGTAAAACTGCTCGTTAGCCTTGGCTGTCGAGATGTTTTGACTTTTGTGTGGCTGTGAGTCTATTTATGTTTTCTGATTTTCTCTGAAATTTGATTGCTGGGCGTCTAGCTTGCGGACTTGGTGGCTCTGTACTCTTTGTTATAATCCAATTCAACAATTCAAACATCTTGTAAATAATTCAAGTTTCAAATTTATCTCCATTGCATGTAGCATATGTTTGAAGATCTATCAATCTTGGTGGTTTGAACACTTTCTTATGTTAAACTTACGCGAATGTAGCTGCTCTGATGACAAAACTGCACTTGTCTCTTTCAGTTGTGGAGCTAAACAGTCTGGTCAGCTTAGTTCTGATGATGCAGCACTTGATGGAATATTTGGTTTCGGACAAGCAAATTCATCTGTGATTTCACAGCTTGGTGCATCTGGGAAGACAAAGAAGATGTTTTCTCACTGCTTGGATAGTATCAATGGAGGTGGGATTTTTGCAATCGGGCAAGTTGTTCAGCCAAAGCTGAGTACTACTCCAATGATACCAAACCAGTATGTGATGTTATCTAGCATTCTTAAATATATGTATTATTTGTTATTAATTTACTCATTACTTTGTTAAAGAGTTCAGGTTAAGTGAATTGGTGGTATATCAGGATGTTGTGTCCTGGCTAGAAGGCAATTTATAGATGTCGATTTCGATGCCATATTCCCTATCAAAGTCGGACCCACACTGATTATCCTTCTTGTTTATGTTGCTGTTGTTGAGTTCGACTCCATCTTGAATGCTCTTTCCATGCTTGTTAAGGGGTAATTTTGTGTACATAAGGGTATTTGCACATCACACTTCTCTATGTAAACTATAGATTTCTACCCTTGGTTCCTTTATGTGGAGAGGAGGGGGGTGGAGCTCTTTTTAGTTCAATGGAGTGTGCATGTGAATTAGTTACTGTCTCTGTATTGCTAATACCTCAACATGTGCCCCTTTTTGACCTATTGTCCTCTTGTTGGGTACACACACACACACACACACACACACACACACATATATATATATAGATATATATATGCACACACAAACACACACACACACACACACACACACACACATATGCTTGGGGAGTGGGAAAGGGCCGGGAGGGGGGAGGGGTGTAGCTTTAAGCACTCATTCCAAGGTTGATTACAATTATGTTGAGTGCAACTCAGCGATGACGGACATGGTCATGACAAAGTGTTGAAGCATTAACATGGGGATTTCATATGGGGATTATAGATGGAGTAAGTAGCATGCCAGGGTCAAGCACGTGATTGCAAACTTGTAATAGTAGTTAGAGGAAGGAATTGTCAAATAAGGTTGAGATTCCCTTGTTGATATTATGTTGGAAGCTGAGAATGGCAAGCTATCTACACACTTGGCTCTTATATATGCAGAGACCAGATAAGAACATAATGTTCAGCAGTCACTATGAGTCCTAACTTTTGTAGTCTCATCTGCCCTCTCTCTTTACCCTTCTAAAACCTTTTCCATTAATCACTTGTTGCCAGCTCCATACTCTGCGTCCTCACCTCGATAAAATAGACAGGTCTACTGTACCAAGAATTTGTTTGGTGTGAGACCTCTTGTTTGCTAGGATTAATTGGGTGTCATCTAAAAAAGAGGTGCTTCCTCTAGAAGCTATTGTTTTCTAGCCATGGGTGAGATACAATGAAATGCAGTTCTATTGATTGATTGATATGCATGCGAATCACGTGATGCTGCTGGTTCCGGTAGACACTTATGGTTATTGTGACCGCGTATGGGAAATTTCTTGTTTATGACTAGGAAGCGATGGTTGGGGTTTGGGTGAGTAGCAGCCATGGTAGCGTGAAGTTAGCTGGTAGAGCTTGTTTAAATGCGGTGGCAGGCTGGAAGTGGCTTTGTAGTGGGTGGTTCATGCCTCTATGCTTCAGGGCATTTACATATTGTGTAGATAGTGGCTAGCAGAATGTACAGTGATCTAACAACCAGTTTGCTATCTCTTAGACATCAGCATATGCGAGCCACTTCCTCTGTACTCACTAACAGGGACACATTACTCATGATGCCTTTGAACTTGTGCTTGTCAGCATGCATGTGTTAGAATAGTTATGTACTACAGGCATCAGTAAGAAGATCGACCTGATAGTTGTGCATATGTTGTTTCTATTTAGTAAGCTGGTCTATATGACAGATCCTTACTAATTGTTCTTTTTGGAGGATGCTTCGTTTGCTGTAGTTAAAATATTGCTCTAACACATGTCACCAAGAATACTTTTCTTTTTCTTTTTGCATGTTGACCTCTCTATAGCTTGCTGTAGGAAAATGCTTGTGGTTGAAAGATTCTGCAATTTACAAAATGCGACTGTATTGCTTTCTGTCTGTCTCTTGCAATCTATTGTTTTTGCACCTTTCATGCTAGGCTGCTTGTTTTTCTTGAACATGCAATTAAACTTTTGTCTAAGCCTTATATTTATGTCGTAATTAGACCGCTCATACCCTCTTAGGCCGCATTACAGTGTTGTGGTGAAGCGTATGGAGGTTGGTGGTGTTGTTCTGGACATTTCTGCATATTCCTCTGATGGCAATGATGGACCTAGCGCTATAATTGACAGTGGCACAACTTTGGCTTATCTCCCAGATGGCGTTTATGATTCAATTATGAACAGGGTTTGTCCTATGTCCTGATGCCTACTACATATCAACTTCATATTTACTATTGCAGAAGCTGAACATATTTACTTTTATTTGTTTCCTTAATAATCAGATCCTTGCCCAGCAGCCTGATTTAGAATTGCATACAGTGGAGGACCAATTTAAATGCTTTCAGTACTCTGACGAGTAAGATTCTATGAGCTCAGTTGACTTGTGTCTCTGTGTGTGTGGTGTGTATTTCTGGTATCTTCCTTTTCTTGCCTAGCCTTCTGCCCTGTTTTTTGGTAAAAATTCTGTCAGGCATGATTGTTTAAGGACAAATGAGACATTACTTCGGCATGGGTTTGGCCCTTGAGATGCCAACCAAGGGCTAACAAATATTTTACAAATGGGCGAGTTTGATATTTGACACCTACTTGTGTCACACCTATAGGCAGGGCCAAGTAACATAGCCTGTTTCAATCGATCTGTATCAAGTTCTGCCAGCTTAAAGAGCTACTTGTTTGAGTTGTTTCAGATACCTTTACACCGGTTCAAGTAACATTGGTGGTTTCAATCGATCTATATCAAGCTTGAAAGGGAGGAAACCTGTTTCCAAGCAGGAAATTGAAACTAGTGGAATTTTAAGAATGAAGAAGATTGTATATGTGTGCAGAATGACTGCTTGCTTGACATTTTCTGTGTATAAGCAAATCTACTTTCTTGTTTCAAGTTCTGTGTTATGCCGTGTTCTGTGGCGGAGCCACAATTTCCATTCACAATACATACAATCTCTGAACTACACAATTTTGTAGCTGCCATTCTCCATATATTCTAGCATTATAGGGGAAGTTGGTTACTCCATGAGCTTGACAATTTTTTTTTTTGGGGGGGGGGGGGGGGGGGTTGTTGAGACTCTACTTCCCAACTTGTATGACCTGACATCTGCCTGCAAAAACCCTTGGAGGCTTGGAGCCCTAGTTTTGAAATGATCTCTGTAGGAATTTCCATTTCTGCTAATATGCCTATTGTCTTTAGCTGTTCCTCCTTCAGGGACTTTTCCTAAACGCCGAGTTAGGTACTGAATCTACTGATGCTTTCCAGTCAAAAGTAGAGGTTCTCGCCCCTGTGAGCAAAATTAAACAAAAAGGCTGTTATTCATCTAGTTAACTTCTTCTTTAATGCAATTAACTCAACAATTTCAAAATGCTTTGTGGAGTTAACTGTTGTATCAGTTTGATTCATCAATCTGCATTTAGGAACTAACTGGTTTCTCTTTCTGTGTTGCAGTCTGGATAGTGGATTCCCGAAAGTCGTTTTCCATTTTGAGAACTCACTCAGCTTGACAGTATATCCTCATGATTATTTATTCCCATTCAGCGATGCTCGTGTAAGTAAATATGGCCCCCAACGATATTCGGACCTCTAAATTCTAAAGAGCCGCATTTCTTGAATGACTATGTTATAGATCAACTTGGTTTATGCACATAATTCCACTCGTTTATCTAAAGTGATAAATCTAAATTCCTCATGCAGTTGTGCTTTTCTTGGACTTAGCCTTTGTTTTTCCTTTACTTTTTAATTCCCCGTTTTTTCTTGAGTTCCATTTTTGGGGAAGGGGGGGGAGTAGTTGCATAGAGCCCTCCCCCCCCTTTTCCTGTTGGAAACTACTACTTCATGACATGAGAAATAGAGCTTAGTTTAGAGGGAGATTATTAAAAGAGTGAGCCTAATGCTAAACGAGGTTGGTCTGTTGGTATTCAGACCTCAGCAATTGCTCTTTTGCTGCATTTGTGATCTCTTAATTGCATTTCGCAGGAAAAGAAATGGTGTATCGGTTGGATGAACAGTGGATTCCAGACTAAAGATGGAAAGGATGTTACTATCTTGGGAGGTACGGTATATAATGACTTCATTTGAGTTGTTTGCGGCAATAGTGTGTTTACTTGGGTGCATTAATTTGATGACTGCTTTTCTGTGTGTTACCATCCACTTTGGCTCCTACAGATTTCGTCCTGGCAAACAGACTGGTATTTTATGATCTCGAAAATCAAGCTATTGGATGGACACCCTACAACTGTGAGTGTTACGATCTCTTCTTGTGTTTACAGTACTAATAAACCTTGCTTATGCCCTACTCGATCACCCAACCCACAACCCAACCTGGAATAAGGTATCTGCTACTTGAGAAGCTTATTGAACTGTCATTGGATCACCCAAATAAAGGTTACCTTTGCCCAAATCGACCTGTACCATACCGGCCCCTCCTGTGCATTCTAAACCCATTGTTACCTAATCCGATATTGAACTGACCACAGCCAGACAACCACCTGTTTTCCAGGTTTTCACTGTGTCCGAAGAGCCAATGATACACCAGACCAAACCCAACCATTACTCAAGTGTCCGTAAAATTTAGATTGACATCACTGTTTCTGTTGAACCCTAAATTTAGACAGTGCTGAAAGTTAAGTGTACATCTGTAATAATACTCATCTGATTTCAGGTTCGTCGAGCATCAAGGTGAAGGATGAGGAGTCAGGAGCTACATATACCGTAGGCGCCCATGACATCTCATCAGCTAACTCTTTAATTTCAGGGGGCATTTTATTATGGTTGTTTATGCTAGTAATTGATCTGCTAATCACAAATCATTATTAGCAAATTTTTAAGAAGTCATCTTCTCGTATCAAAAGTCGAATTTGGGAGGTTTGGCTCATTGATTTGTTCGATTGCATTAATATTTGTGTGTGATATGGTTAATTTGTTCTTCTTTTTCTTAATGTTTTCCTTGGTCAAATGATCTTTTTCTTTTCCCTTTTTTTTTTCTTGGTGATGATGGTGAAGGCTACTGAACAGAATGGGCTGACACGAAGTTCCCAGATTCAGACCACTTTGTGGGTTTTGCTGTGCATTTCTGCAATATCTTTTGGAACAATTTCGTAGGTTTACCTTTTTCTTCTGTTTTTCTTTTTAGGGTTTTTGGAAGGGTCATTAGGGGAAATAATTTTGCTTTCTTTTTGGAAGTGTTTGATCGAAAGTTGAAAGTATTTTCTAAAAAGTATTTTCTCATAGAAGATGTTTTTATCCTGACACACTGTTGGAGTTGGTTTCTAAACCATTGGTGTCTCTTTGGGATACGTGAGGTATAACTTACAAGAACGGACTGCTTATTTACTGAAGGGAAAAAAAACTAAAAAACACCCAACAATAGAGGTCTTGGCTAAGATCGCTATATCTAGAAGATATTGTGAGGTGATGTTTTTAGATGGTTTTTAATAATGTTAAGTGATTAATAGTTTATATACGGTGAGTTGCCAGTGTATAAATAAATAATCAATCGCCTTCAAATTACAAAGTCACTTGAACACAAGCTATTAGTTACCTGAAAAACCTTTCCGAAGATATCACATATGTCATGTGTAATGATGTATTCAAGAATTCAAAATTTGAGGAATATATTACAGTTTTAAACATGCAACATACAAGGAGAAAATGAGCAAATATTTCATGCTAATTGTAGCTAAAACATACTCATGCACAATTTCACTAAAATTTTGGCACCGTTAGTTTCTAAATTCATTTTGTATTTGCAGAAAGAGCTGGAAAATAATTTACAAAGTATACAAATATCTATGCAATTACAACTGTATGTAGGGTTACGAGCAAGAGTTGCAGTAATTACAGTCATAATTGTAGTATTTATAGACAGTAACGCAGGAGATCAGATCACATCACATCACATCACAAGGTGATCCTCAAGAACTGTATAACGAAGTAAGCAACTGCAAAGAATAGTGCAATCTGGTACACGTCCCTCTCGAAGCTGTCATCCCTTTGGAAGAACTGTATCGACCCATCAAAAAAAAAAAAAAAAAAGGACGAGAAAATAAGAGTCAGTCAAATGTGGAATCCAACATGATCACTATGACATGAAATCACTCCACTCACGTTCAGGTAATTAAGTCTTACGGTTGATTCTTCATCTCCTTTGTATAATGTTGTCTTTATTATAACTATGTTACTTGGACTCGAATGAGAGTGTCTGTTATGGATACGTGTCCAAGTGTTAGATTGGACTATCTTCACGAAAATGTGAAGATTTTCATTGTAGTTTGAAGCGTCAAGTGTTGCATCCCTGTTTGAGCGTTAAGTCTCTGACTGAGGCACGGTAGGATAAAATGAAAGGTTGGAGTAACGTAGCCATGTAATTCCTCTAACTAAAACCCCCTTCACCCCCTAAGAAAGAAGGTTCCTACGACAAGAATTTTTTTTTTTTAAAAAAAAACAGGAAACAACTAGTCTCTGAAACTAAACTCTTCAACTAGTGATGCAAAAGATCAAAGTAAAGAAGCTCTTTTGCTTCAAATCTTCATTATGCCATGAAAAATACTCAGAAAGCTGTTACCTTAGTAGGATCACCAGAAGGATCAGGGTACATGTCAACATTTTCCTTAGCGGCAGAGAACTTGCTGCTCAGATCCTTGACTGAATCCACCACATCCTTGCCCACCTCTTTGGTGGCAAAGAGGCGGCGTGATGTCCAGAAGTAGGCTTGGGCAATCAGCGATGATGCTGATACGTCCCAGGTTTCCTCGTGCTTGAGTACTTGGCCACTGATCTGGTTTAAGGTAAATTTGGAGTCCACTTTAATGATCAATTCTCCCCCTATAATTGCTAGAATTGACTTGGGTTTCCCTTTGACAGTCCATTTGATGATCAGTACACTCGTTGACATCATCTCCATTTCCTGTACTACCTGTTTGTGGCAGAGAAAAAAAAATGTCAGTCATGAGTTTTAACCTTTAATGATATCTTTTTTTTAAAAAAAAATTGGTAAACATTCAGGCACAGACGGCTCCTCTGTATTTCAAGAGCCCATCGGGCTACTTTTTTTTTTTTTTGGGGGGGGGGGGGGGAAGCCCTCAGTAAACCTAGGCCCGATGAACCAATCGTACATCCCATACATGTAAACTAAACAATAACCACTTTGTGCATTTTAAAGGTCGTACCCTTGACCTCTAGGATGAGAGGTGCACCAGGTGCCATTGAGCTACGATTTACCTTGCAATGATATCATGTTTTGACAACAATGGAATTTTATGATACATAGTTTTTGTATTTACCACTCTGGTGTTCTCAAGTGCATCAGTTATCCATAGTGGTCTTTTGTATTTTTCTCTTCCTGTGAAGCTTCTGACTGGATCCTGCACACTCTGAATTTCATGTCAGAATTGCAACACCACTGACTGTTGAGTGCAATTTAAAACTAACATAAAGAATGAACTTCCCCAGTGATGATAACAATATGACCAAACATCAAATGCATAGTGTTACCCCTACAAGGCTACAACAGCTAAAAATATGACTTCGTAATCGAGAAATGGCATGTAAAAGTTATCGGACTCTATAATTGAAATAGTATTCCATATCGAAAATTTCTCTTGGAGTTGTAAATTGTAATAACATTATACACCAAGCATTGATCTCCATTAGAGTACTAACACAAGGGTTCATAAGTTGGAAGGCTTTTACCTTGTATTTGACAGAAACAGCAAATGCATTGAAAGCACGATTTCCTTCCCTTAGCTCCAAGATGTCCCGGGCAAGTTGTCTAGCTGTGGATTCAACTTGGGGACTGCTTATGCACTCAAAATCATTGCATAGCTCCCCAAAATCCATCCCATCTACTAGTTTATCTGCCTCTGATCTCTCAGCCCTTGGATCTCGGGACACCTCTGTCTTGTTTGCATCATTTGCAACTGCACGAATCATCATAACATTAATCGCACGTATTCTATCTTGCCAATGCCTTATATTTAGTCAGATGACTCGCACTTTAGAATATATGTCATCTAATTCAGCTGGTAAAGTACTTAGTCTTGAAGATGACATTAAAAATATGAATTTGAATTCTTCCTACATCAATTAGTCCCACTCCATAGACACATGATCCCTCGCTCCTAGTAAATAAAGGAATGAATAAAAAAAGTTTGTATATGCATGGCTGATCAACTTACCATGTATTGGGGAAAATGAGCGGCGATGGGGCCGAAAATGGTTGATGGAGAGGGAGAATTTCCGGCATCGGCTATGGCAGGATGCCAGAAAAAGTGATGCATTGACGACTGAGATGGCGGCGGTGGTGGTGATGCTAGTGATAGGGGTGGTAAGGCTGCTCATCTCTCAAGTCCATTCTTTAGTGTCTAGAACAAGAAGTTTTGAGAGAAAAAGGTTGTTATTTTGTGGGTGTGTGATATTCGTGATATTTGGTGACTTGTGACTTGAGGCACTCACTTATGGATAAGGTGGGTGCCGCGTAATCTTCCTAATTTTTGTGGCTCAATCTAGCAATTTGGGCATTACTTTCTGTACACAAGCCTTGGTGGTTCTGGTTGTGCGTTGTGCTGGCTGGTGTGGACTGATTTGAGCCAGAAAGGGCGTCAGCCATAAGTCGTGTATGAAATTATATTATATAAGATATATTATAAGACGGATGTTTATATTGTGACTTTTAATAATAATTAGGGTGATTAATAGTATATTTAGGGGTGATTGTAATAAAAGTTATTATTACATGAACTATTAGCTATCCTAAATTAAAAAGTCATTCCAAAACACATTATTAGTCACCGCAAAAACTCAAAAATGTCAACTCTGAAGGAGTTCGTCTGATCTCATCTAAGAATTTGTGTGAATCCAATTTGGTTTCTTTACACGTGTTTTAATCATTTTAATGGAGTTTGTCACAAAATCTTATTGTGAGACATCAATAATGAGTTTGTGAGTGCAATTAAATGAACAAAAGATTGATTTGGTTCAACAAGTTTAATTGTATGTGAATTCATGAACCAGTCAAAACTTTGCAGGGCAAACTGAATGAAGTTGAAGGCTGATTTACAATTGACAAGTCCAAAGTTAAATAAGAAATTTGTCCAATTTAATTTTCCACACTTAAAGACCCAATGTTTCTACTTACTAGGCATGGTAAATATTTGAGTCCAACCTTTAATTTTTTTTAAATCTAACAAATTAATAGTGAATAACATTCAATTTTTTTTTTGGGGGGTGTGTCAAATATTCAATTTATTTGAGGGAAATTGACTTAGCATAACCCATAATATGAAACAAATGTGTAAAATAGTCTGAACTACACCATTTGTGCAATATATACTAAGCTTTGAAACAATTTGTGTGTTTATAATAAGGCAAAAATTTATATGTGTCATGCAAGAAAAACATATGTAAAAAGCTACAATATATAGTTATTTATATATTTACGTGTTATGTATAATTTTTTACATTGGTATACATTACACAAATGGATTGAAAGTTTGATATATATTGCACAAATCTCATAGTGTGAATTATTTTGCACTTATGACCATATTTTAAATTATATTAAGCCAATTTGTTATTTAAATCAAAAAATGAGTGGAATATAAATTATCTTAAGCCAATTTTTTATTTAAATCAAAAAAATGAGTAAAATATAAAAATTAATTTGAATTAAAATTGGATTTTAATCTTCACAATGTAAGTTCCAATTTATTCGGACAAATTTTTGGAATTTGACTTTTGAACTTTTGAGCTCTACACTACACCCCCCTTCTGTAGCCTCAGATTAGCTGAAAGAACGAGGCTTTTTCTGGTCTTTGCATCCAATTTTATCAATCTCTCCCCCAAAGCTTCTGTTCAATCAGGGATTGAGTGTAGTTGTGTGTTGTGATTCGATCGAATCAGGTAAGCCTTATTCTCAGTCAGATATGTTTTCCTTCTTCAAATGCAATTACGGTTCATAATCTAGCGAGATTACTTGTAAAAGATAAAAAGATGATTGCTTACCTTCATTGGTTTCTGGGTTTCTTCAAACGCGGGATTTAGGATTCTGGGTTTTGATCCCACTTGGAGATTGATTTTATCTGATTATCTCACCCTCTAGTTTCACCATTGATTGAGCCTATTAGGGTTTATGATATCGCTGTTTACCGTTTCATTAATGGCTTATTTGAATCTTCAAATCGCCCTCCATTTTCGGTTTTGTTATCTATCAATTTGAAATATCATCTGTTTCGTATAGCTTCGTGTATGCCTACCTGAATTGATACTTAACTCAAGCTTGATATTCAACAGTCAAATTTTGTAAATTGACACTTAACTGAGCTCTGCAATTTACATTTTGGATTTACGTTGTGGTTTCAGCTCTAATGGCTTGGAGGGCACAGTTGTCCAAGAACTTGAACGAGCTTCGGGTCCTCTTCTGCCAAACCTCCCCGGCTAGCAGCGAAGCAAGGTACCGGCTTCATTTCATTGCTTCTTTACTCCATTTCCTTGATCAATGAATGGCCAGAGTTTCCTGGTCATTTTTCCTATTTCTTGATCAATGTTTCTTGCTTGGAAATTTTATATGAAATTACAGGCTTTGTTATGATGCTATCGAGTGGATTTTTTTATGTCTTTCTGTTAATTTGTTTAGGATCATATGCTCACCATTGTGCCTATTCATGAATTTTGTTAGAGCTTTTGTTGAGAAGAATTACACGGAGCTCAAGGCCCTAAATCCCAAATTGCCAATCTTGATCCGTGAATGCCGTGGTGTTGAGCCTCAGCTATGGGCTAGATATGGTAACAACTGCATGTTTTATAGTTTTTGAGTTTCTACGCATTAACTTAGCATTTTATTTGAAGGGGTTAAACAAACATTCTGAAGCAACATGTTCTTCCTATTCTCATTCCAGCAGAAGAATTATTTCTAGTGCAGATTCCGTAAGTTGATTCATGTGAATGTTAAAATTCAAGAAGGGTTCTTGCCTATTCACTCCCCATATGTAATACTCTTTCGGTACAGACTGAGGAGCCTTCCCTTCTTATCCATACTCCATATCCCTTTCTCAAAACTTGCAGGGAATGAAATTGAAGGCTTCTGTTTTGGTTCGCCAATGGCATAATAAGTAATTGTGGTGGCATATAATACCCGTTAAACTACCGAGCACCAAAAGTGAACATAAGATGCGTAGAGCATTTTGGGAAGTCAGGTTGTGCACATTTTCATTATTCGACAACACAGTGGACGTTTTTTTACCAAGCCCCCCCCCCCCCAAAAAAAAAAACACACATATGTGATGGGCTTTATAAGCCTCTGAGAGGCTTTGCAACTGTGCCAACAAAACCTTGGAGCACCTTTTGAATATCCTTCTTTATCGGGCATCATCTTGTAGATCCTAAGAGGTGTTTCCAAAACCCCCAAAAATAGGTGTTGAGTGTCGTGATGGTATGCAATACATTATACACTTTAAACAGTCTAGGATAGTCCTAAAATATCTTAAATATGTTGAATGGTCATTAGTCAATGAAGCATATAGTTATCATTTGGGAACTTGGACATTTTTCCAATAACCTTCATTTTGTTGGTCTTGATAGGGTCTTACTGCGTTCACCTCAGAGACATGTTAGTGGTGCATGCGCCCTTGCCGTGCCTTAGCTTTATACTTTGCATTTCAGTGTGCCTTGCATTCAGTCACCCATCTGTATTCTTAATCTCTGTAATGAATCCCTGGGTAGATATCCGGAGGCCCTAGGGATGATTTTTGATGTGATTCTTGTGAGTGGTAAAGACGATATGACATGTAAGGGTCCTATTGTGATTATTGATCCTTTCCAATGATTTTAGTGTTGTAGAGGATCGTCCACCAAAAGTCAAGACCTATGCGGGGCCAGAGGATACAAGGAACGGCCCCAGTTGTGGTGCTCTAGGATTCTAATGATTCTGCTGAGCACACACCTATGCCTCTTACTGAAGAACTAGAATTTCCTGTGCCCTGAGAAAGGTGGTCATTCACTTCAAGGTGCTTTCCATGGCCCATGCGCCATGGCCAGAGCCTGTGCTTCATGTTATGATCTGGGTCATTGGTAGATCTGCAATTCTAGATAATAAGTTTTCTGCCCACGGCCTATGTCTCATGGCTGTTGTGACCGTTAGTTCTGAAACATGTTGGAGATTCTCTTGTTTGCTTGAGCTTGTGAAGTTGGTTGCATTTTATGTATGACTAAAATAAATAATTTCCTGCGGGGAGTGGAGATGTATTGAAGGTCTAGTCTCCTCTGAAGGAGGCAAAATCATTCCCACTTGAAATTTTAGTGACCGTTTTGAGCAGCGGTTTGCTATATAGACTTCAATAGCTTCAGCAATTTAGGATGGGCAATCAAGTTTAGGGAGGGTTATTAAAATTTTGCAGGATAAGTTTCCTTATAGCCCAATGTAGGTAGCAAAGATGGTGTCATTGTATTGATTGGTCGGCACTACTCTATTCTGTTATCGCTTCTCTGAATCTTACCCAGGGGGTTCCACTTGCTTTAATCACTGTTTTCTGTAGCAGCCTTAGATACAGGCCCAAAATGAGTAGCAAGAATTCACATGAAGGAACAGGTTTAATATCTGATTGTTTCTATTAGTTTTATTGCAATGACTGCAATTAGTGTAGTATCAATTCTTCGAATACTGAATTCACAGTAAAATGGTGATCTGATGAGACGCCTGTCTATAAGTTATAGGTTTTCCTGTATGCCAAAGCCAAAACTCCATAGAGTGCGAGATTTCAGCCTAGTGGTTTGGTTTCATTTTTATTATGCGGCATTCTGGTCTAGACAGTTTGGAGCTGATATATGGATCTATCGTCACGAACTTGACATCATTTAATGTTTAATGCAGACTTTGGTGTGGAGAAAGGCATCCGTCTTGATGGTATGAATGAGGCGCAGATATCTAAGGCGCTTGAGGATCTTGTGAAATCTGGAGCAGCTCTTAGAGCCTGAGTCTTGCTGCTAGATTCTCGTCGTTGAATCAAATTTCCATCAGATTCAGCTTCTTTCATTAGTGTCTGACCTAAAGATCAACTGATACTCTCTCGCCCTTTATTTTTTTCCCTCTAATTTTGCCTTAGCATACACCGGTATTTCTCCAGTGCAATAACCGCAGCGCAAGGTTTAATAATGCTTGCAATTCAGTTTCCAGCCTTTTGATACAGGCTTCTATTGAGTTTCTGACAAATTCACCATTAATCATGCTAGTTTTCATTTGAAGGAGTGTTTATTCAAGTACCTGTTCTTGAGTATACACTTTGTCTGAGAGCCTGTGTCCAAAGCTACAATTGTACGTTGTGATTATTCTGGGTCATGCCCGACAAAGATTGATTATGGAAATTTTACTTTTTTCAAGGTGTAGACAGCCTCGAGGTGGTGCCAAAATGTTCCAATGGACGAGATCATTGTCACATGCTGTGCATGGAGTATGAGATATTCTAGTCGGTCATTTGCCAAATTTTCAATTTTTTTTTTTTTTAAAAACTCTGGTCTTGAGAGTAAATTAATAATTGTAAATACGATGTCCATGCTAGCCAAAAATCAAAGCAGATCTGTGCTTTATCTATAGTGGTTAGATATCAATTAGTACTACGTTCTTTTTGTAGTGATGGAGCGGATATAAAATGGGAGAGAACCGAATGGAGTAGGAAAGAACGGAATGGAGTAGGAAATAATGATATTTTTCTTACAGAAGTGAGAAGGAATGGAAAGAGGTAGGAAGGAATAGATCCACTTAGTATATTTAAGTAATGAGAATAAATGCAATGGAGTGGGAGGAAATGAGAAGGAATATAATAACAGTGGGAGTCAAAATTTACGCACAAAAAGAATAAGCTCTCAGACTGATACTGATCTATGCTGGTGATGTTGGTATGTTTTATTGCAATACCGGTGACTATTAGAACAGAATTTTAAATATTTAATTTTTGAAATTTTCATTTTAAAAAAGATACAAATTTGATTTGACAATACGTAAGTTCAATGTCATATTTTCCTTTTCTTTTTTTTATTTTTTGGTATCAATGACGAGGTGCAACATATCTTATTCTAACAGAAATACAGTCCAAATTTTTGTACGATATTTGTAAGTTTTTGTTGATCCATCGAAAGGAACTGTTTTGTTCTCATAGTATGCATAATACACTGTCACTTTGGTAAATAACAAATTTGAAATTGAAATTCTAAGGGTTTTCCATTCATTAATGGCATCAATATTCAAGCACAAACCCAAAAATAATCTCCTTCAGCCAAACCAGGTTGCGATCCTCCGGAACTTTTTAGTTACATGTTTGTGCAGCCTAACCATTGAAAATCTAGTCTGACTAGAAGGCGATTTACACTCACCTTATTCAGATTTGTAATAAGAGTGAAGGGAGCAGAAGGGGGTATAACTATTAAAATCTTCCCTTTCCCTTCCGTTTTGAGAGTGAATAAAATGGGAGAAATGGAGGTGAATGAGAGTGATATATTCCCCTCCGTTTTCCTTCCCTCCCCCTCATCTACAGACTATTTGAATTAAGGTAGAGAGGAAAACAGTGTGCGAGAAGAGAGGAAGGCAATAGAAGGGCAGAATGGTGATTTATACAATTATATTCGTATCATTTACAAAATTTATGAGCGGGGGAAGTAAGAGAAGGACGAAAACCATTAAAAAATCGTCCCTACCCCCACGTTTCCCTCATTTTGGGTGAATAGAAATGGGGGGAATGTAGTGGAATGGGAGGATATATCCCCTCATTTAAATTTTTCTACACAAGAGGCGTTAAAATTGACTAACCTTCCTTCCCTTCTCTTCGCTCTTCCTCGTTACTTAATATTTCCACAACAAAAATGAGAGCTAATTAACCTTCGTTTTCCTCCCTTCTTCTCTCCTCTCCTTATTTTATAACCAAAAACGCCCGACTCTAAATTCTAAGGACATTTTTGATAGACCCTAAAATTAATAGTTGACAATTTGGAAATTAACATAATATAGAGTACAACAAAACAAGGTAAAAAAATACAATATAAGTACAAAAAACACACCCACATACTTGCCAAAGGGAGCATTTTTATAAACCAACAAATTACAAAAAGAAAAGGCAGAGGAACAATTCTTTAATTAACAAAGATTGAATTCTACCCACACTACAGCTGCAGAGGACAACATCCCAGGACCCTAATATAGCTGGGCAAGTCTCCCTCCAGCCCAAACTACAACTGTGGACAGATAACAACAGAACAATGAGAAACACAGACAAAATTATCAATGGAAGAAGAAAACAAGAATGGAAAGCCATAGAGCCAACCTATCTTTTTCTGGGTCTTCCTCTCTCTACAAGCTTTCATATCATCTTTTTCCGGGTTCGAATCTTGGAAGATTCAACAATGTATTCACCCGAGTAACGCCTTCTAAAGCTGACCAATCCTCCATTAACCAATCATCCTCTTTTGCATCCTCTTCAGTGTCCTCGAGGATGCCTTTCTCGGTTCTCACAGTTCCAGACTGATCAAAGCCAATCAGACCATCTGGACCCTCTTTCACAATCCCGGCATGAACTCCTTGTGCTTTTAGGGACGGCTGTTCTTTCTCGTTGGCACTGGAAGCAGAAGGGACGCTTTTGGTGTTCAAGTCTAGAAAGAGACATACCACAGCACAATCATCGACTTTGGAAGTAGGGTATTTCATTTTCCAAGCTCGAACAGCTGTCTCAACCAGGGATTTTGCTGCGGTTGATCGTGAAGGGGCCGAGGCTACTATGTCCACCACTTCTTTGTTAGACAGGACATCCCAAATCTGTAGAGAAATCCCATGTGAAATGATAAATAACTGAAAGGTTAGAGGAAGAATGGAGAGAGTTTGAGTGATTAGATGCGAGTATCTCACCCCATCTGTAGCTAAAACAATGAATTCATCCCTCTCAGTGAGACGCCTGTATGATATATCAGGTACAGCTATTAGGCCAAAATCCTTGAGGCAGAAGTCTCCAAATGCTCGTGCCATAGCAAGGCCGGGAGAGTCACTGTTGGGCAGCCAAACCCGGGCAACATCAGGTTCGTCTTGAAGAGCAAAAACACGACCTTTGCACTTCCTGATCCTCTCTGCTTCAGCTGTTAGATAAAGAACCACCGAATGACTATACATAACTCAAAATGGAAGGATTTTCAGGATACTTGGCAAGAAGGAAGTCACTTCCCCGAAGGCAGGGAGTCAGTGGAAACATTCAGGATACCTGGCGACAAGTTACTTCACAAAACTTCAAGAACCTCCACATGTTGCTAATACAAATATCAATATGATCATTTGCAGCATACAGTCACACTAGTAACGTAAACCACTGCCTATAATTGTGCTGGCTCCAAACATGGTTTGGATTTACTAGCACATCAAAGGCAGAAGCCAGAGAATATACTATCATATACTGAATACATTCATTCCCTTTGGTTATCTCGGGGACTCCGTATAAGGGAACAAAACTCCTTCGTTGTCCTATGCAGCTTACCTACATGCATGCTAGCAGACGAGAGAGTGGCAACCATCGTATCCTTTACCACTCTAAAGTCAAAAACCAAAATCTCCTGGTTACCCTTCTACCTAGCATTATGATGAAATATAGACACCACGCCTGGCCCCAACTATATAATCTTGACAAGGTTTGGCTCATAAATAGATCTTCTTCTAACTGTTTTATCATCTATGAGTCTTACTGCGGACATCAAGCTACTCCAATAGACCCAAATTGATGAACATGCATGGTCAAATATCATGCCTACAAGGCTACAAACTATCAGCACCAACAGAATCCCCAGGCGCAAATCCAGAAAACTGTCACCAGTTCATGAATTCTAAAATAGACTTTGATAAAACGTTCATTATCTTCTAATTAAAAGCATTATACAAGTAAGCATCACTTAAAGTCCAAGCACGCACAATATCACCTCAAAAACTTCAACTTTGCAAACCAATTCGATATCTTTCACAGGCAGCTCTGGGGTTCTGAACCATGTGCCACTATGTCACTAATAAGAGGAATGTAGGTTAAGAGGCCATTAGGTGTCAATAGAACAGATATAGCACCCAGTGCATACGAGCTCAATAGGAAACAATACAATTGGTTTGGTGTAGGTGGACATATTACTGATGTAAGTGGCCACATTTTCCACGACTCTAGCTCCCCCTCGCTGCTTGATTTTCAACAGCTACAACCACTTAATGATCCAATATATTGAAAATTTCATAAATCCACCGGTTCAAAGATGGGGAAATCCTTGATATAAGTGAATGATCCAAATGCAATGGCGATACATTTATGGTCGACATGTCAACTCAAGTAACAAACCTAGGACAAACACCACCAGCACCGGCCACAACTCTATCCGCATTAAATGACTTTGCAAAACAGAATAATGACATAACAAGGGACATAAGGATCATAAGTGCCTCTGTTGGAAAATTGAGTTTTTGAAAGGACAATTCTCAGAGATATATATTTTGAATAAACTTTACCAGCACAGCACGCAGCCAAAAATTGTTTCATGTCATAAAGAAACACTTGAGCCACACTAGAAGTCATCTTTTCAAGACTAAGACCAGGTAGGCACAATCAACCACCATCATAGTCCATTCCCCCAAACATCCCCACGCACTCAGCCCATAAGCAAAGAGAAGGAAAAGGAAAGGAAACGACAATAGATAATAACAGGGGGAAAAAATTGAAGTATAGGAGTAAGGGAGAAACCTGGGAGATTCGGTTTCAGATCCACAGTCAACTGAACAGGAATTAGTGTATTGTCTTCCTCCCTTGTTCCTAGCACAGCTCGAGAATCACCAACATTTCCGACAACAAGGTCCTGACCCTGTTCATATGCAAATATTCAGCTGAACACATCATCTTGGCAAGCCAATAACAACTAAAAATCTGCGAGTTTAAGTTCACATACCTGTTTGATAAGAGTCACTGCTGTTGTCCCACTACAAAAACAATCAACACTTCTATGTACTCTCAACTCCCGGTCCATGATTCTGAAGGCCTTCAAAAACGATTCCTTTAGTGTCTGAAATATATCTGGGTGCTTCTCTAGATCTTCAACATCAACAGAGACCCTCGATTCATCATCAGCAGATATAAAGGAGGTATCTTCCGAGTTCATGCTACTAGAATTAAAGCTTATCTCCCTGAGAACTTCATCAGTTCTCATGTTTGCCTCCCACTGAGCACTTAGTTTCTGCGGAAGAGAATCTCTAACTTTCTTAGCAACCAGATGGCCATATGGCCCATGACCATCAAAAACCCCACAGAATATCGTGTCTGCTCGTGAGCAAAAATTCTGGAAAGTCCATTTAACATTCAGCAGTTAGAGTGTGTCGTTGAGAAACCAACATTGACATCGATATCATATAATCCATGAAGAAGCAAAATTGAACACAATGCTGAGAAGGATTATATACAGGCTTTAAAAAGGTAGAGACAGCCCTTTCCCATGCAGGTCATTTAACCCCCCACTCCCTCCCACTCACATCCATATATTATCTTAAGAGAAGTGAGTCGAATGCAATAATGCATTGCCTGGCATTGCTGGGGAATGGCGGAAGATCGAATGTCTTAGCAGATACTCCAAAGTCCAAATCCCACTTAAATTGTCATGACTTGGCTTTTGAGATCAAATTTGGTCAATTTTAAACATCTCTTTATGTCAAAGAGGTTACTTAACATTTAAAATTTCCATCACTGTTTATTTTAAAAAATGTACTTCTAACTCTGCATGAAACATTTAAACCTCATAGCTACAGTCGTCACTACCCAGTACCCCCTCCCCCACTCCCAAAAAAAAAAAGAAAAGAAAAACCAAAAGCCTCGTTATATAATTGTTTAAAATTTTCAAATTACAGTTTGTTTCAAGAATGTGCCAACTCCTAATGAATTCCCATCAGGTCCACCAAATTTTCGAACATTTCAATGCGAATTCCCATCGATTACCAGCTCACGACGATTTAATACAATCCACACGGAACCATTGAGTTACTAATATTAATTACTTAAATTATCATAAATCTTATACAATTTCAGTCAAATACACGTATTGCTGTAATTGACATGTCATTAAGTGATTAGTGGATAAGGATGAATTCAGCAGCTAATCTAACAATAGGATAATGCTGGATAATGATGCATCCATTTGAGAGAAGCAGAGTCCCACACAATAAGCAAAAGAGTTTAGTAATAAACGAAACTCTAGAGTCTAGATAAGCATAAAATAATGCACAGGTACCAAAATTCAGAGATAAGATCGTCACAAATACGCAAGTGGAGGTTGTGCATAGAAGTTCAAAAGTAAATTTATACACCCGTTAAAAGTTTCATTTTCGTTTTTTCTTGGACGTGGATATCACAAGCAGAGCAACTTTTACCAGTTTGTGCAAGTTGACAGCAAACATATGACCCTGAGCAGTGAAGACTGACTCAACCATCGAAATACAAATATACAAGCAATCCCAGGTAGCCAAATCCGTATTGAAAGGAGTTCAATCATTGAATTCCCATTCCCACTTCCTTTCAATCCCCACCCAAAAAAAAACAAGGTAAAAAAAAAACCCCACATTCCCATCAAAAGCAACACAAAAGGGAGGCAAAAGAGATTCTTTTGAGACACCTAAATAGACTTTAATAAACATTAGTATCGTATTCACAGCATAGTGACCGACCAAAACACCAAGAACGCAAATCTAATCAGACACATTCAGTAACGTCTACATTTAACATCACACTCAATCAGAAACCGTTACTATCAAACTTTTAATATCAAACGTGCCCAGTTTTTAAATCACATGAACACCAAACAAAAATGAACGAACATATTAAAATAAATTGCTTTCAAAGGCTTACCTCCCAAACAATCATGGCATCCTGATTGGTTCCCTTTCTGCCCTGCTGGGTAAACAAGGATGCAAACTCAGTTGAACCATTGGCAAACAACCTACCAGGGATCTTGTGAAGGTCAGAGGAACTCCTAGACCCGAATCGCTTCTTCGAGTTCCTCTTCCTGAACCCTAACCCAGTCGAAGGAGAACCAGGGAGAGGGCTCCTGCTTTCCGCTGATAAGCAGGACCCCATTCTGAGGGCCCTGATTATATTAACTATGCACTCCAGACCAGCTATGCAATCACACCCCCTGTTTTCCCTTGATGGATCCGTCACAACTGCTTCACAGAACCCCAGCTTAACAAACAAAATCCCCTTGTTTGTTGATAATCAAACCAAGCTTAACCCTTCAATCTCTTGAAACCATCAATATATATGCAACCAAATCAAACAGTGCAGTCACTCAAATACGTGCTTGAATCTTCAATAAGGAGGGCATAAACTTGGACGCACAAACAAGGTACCCTTAATATCTCCAACTAAGAGATTATATATGTGCAATCAAACCACCAAACGCATAACTGGGAATATATGCTTGAATACCCAATAAGGCACAAATTTGCTCAAAAAGAGAAGATTAAAGACAAGAATTTCAGCAACCCCCAAGCACTTTTTTGTTTTTTTCCCTCGACAAGTAACCAAAAATGCAAAAAGCGAGAGATCTAAAGGGACTTACAAAGGAAGGGGAGAATATCTCACCAAAAGTTCCAATGAAGCACCCATTTTACGCGAACCTCCACCATTTATTCGAACTATAAAAAAAAAAAAAAAAGGTTTGCCAATTTCGACAGAAAGGAACAATTCTCCCACCTCTGAATCGAATCAAATTTTAAGAACCCTAAATTCCCGAATCACCAGCGAAAACAAGAATCAAATAAAACAAACACCACCGAACTGGATCGAGATCCAATTTGTACTTTAACGCGAAATACAGAGAGAGAGAGAGAGAGTGAGGAAGTAGAATCACGGGAGTGACAAGGAGGGGAGGGTTTCAGAGACGACAAAAATACGCATTCCCAAGACAGCGAAAGAGGTGGGGAGCAGAGAGAAAAGAGAGGATTGAACGAAAATCTGGGGAAATTGCAGATGACAAATTCAATTTGAATCTAGAGAGAGAAAGTGAATCCCCCGAACACAGTGAAATGAGTGATGCCCAGAAAGCGCAATTTCAGCAAGCAGCAATGGCGGATAGAGAGAGAGAGAGAGAGAGAGTGAGAGAGAAGGATGGAAAGTTTCTCTCTCTAAACAACGCTCCACCATTAAAATAGCAAAATGGAAGGTCTTTGGAGGGTAAATAAAAGAAGATAGGGAGAGGAAGACGGGGACATGAGGTTAACTTATTTCACACAGACAATGTTAATCCACATTTAATTTCGGGATTAGTGATAATTAATTACACTCCCATCCTAATTTTGTATTTTATCCAAATTTATCCACATTTATCCAATTTTGAAAGCATTACTCAGATTTCCTGAAGTGGTTTATATGTGTCTAAATTTAAATTTTTATTTTTTAATTTTGAATCAACAAAAATATATTTTTATTAAGAACTAAATTTAAAATTTCTAAGATTTAAAAATCAAATTACAAGCTAGTTTTAGCAAATTTATCAAGATTTTTCAAAATTTTTATCTAAATATGTTCAAATCTTATATTAATAAGTGCTCCACGAAAAATACTTATCTCATAAAGGATTTTTTCTCTGCGAGCTTTATTAATAAGTGCTAAAAGGCCTTCAGAAATTGGAAGAAATAAGTAAGGTGACAATAGGTCACCTTGCCTGACTCCTCTACTAGATTTAACCAAGCTCATCGTCTTGTCATTGACCAAAAAAAGAAGGTGCCCGAGCTAATGCCTGTCATAATAAGACCAATCCATGCCTCTGGGAAAGGAAACTCGTATGCCTCATCATGAGCTCCAATAAACCCACTTCACACGATCATCGGTTTTCCTCATGTTGATTTTGGCTGTCATCCAACTCTTCCTCCCGTCCTTTTTCTTCATGACATGAAATTAAGACTTCAAAAGCCGCCGTAAAATTATCAAAAATTAATCGACCCGAAATAAAAGCAGATTGCTTGATATCAATGGGCTTAATTAGCAAGGAGCTTTCTGAGCCTGTTAGTCATGACATTGGAGTTGGAGATCATGAATGTTTTAAGTCAAATGTTAACTTTGAAAAAGTATAGGTAAAATTAAATTAGTGAAACCATTTAAGCCCATGCATGCGTATGCTCTAGTTTCCGTCATATGTTGTACTGTACGTACGTATGGCAAGTACAGATCAACATACAAGTGCAGGTAAGATCAAATTCAACGGTGAGCCAATTTTTCGGTTCATTGGTGGAGGCTTATAACTGCTATATCAATCATTTCTTCAATTTTTTATCTCACAATTCTCACTCTTTCAAGTGAAGGCTCACTACTTTGTCTCACCAAATAAAATAATATATATAAATCTTACATTTAACCATAAAATAGTATCTATATATACACTCAATAACACACAACTTTATTTTTAAAATTAAAAAAAAGAAAAACTAATAAAAAATATTTTAAAAAACAAAAAAAAACCTCACGAGTTACCTCGGCAGGCCACGGCTTCCCGTGAGGCACGAGGCATGAGGCCCTCGTTGGAGTTGTTCCCTCGCCTCACCACACTTCTCTCCTCCTTTTCCTCCTTGCAAGCCAACCATTGTTTTTGCTCTAAAGAACTCTCCAACCTAATGTTGCAATATTTATATGAGCATTTAGTATATTAATCATTTGAACAACTACTATCTAATGTTGTAATACTTTGCATACTTTGTATGTGCATTTAGGACATATTTTTTTTCGCAATAAGATACAGCTATAAGTTATAAACTATAAGAATTTGTAAGGAATTGTAAAAGAGTTCTATGAAAATGTAAAAAATTGTAAGAAGATATAACACACTATAAGAAACTGTAAAGATAGATGTGAACAATTGTCAAATTATTATATATATATATATATATATATATATATATATATATATATATATATATGTATATATATATATATATATATATATATATATATATGTATGTATGTATATAAAATTGTTAGTCTTTAATGTAGGAAACTATAATTGTATTTGTTGGTCTTTACCGAAAGAAGCTACATACAAATTTCAAAATATTTTTAAATAACATTACCAAAACATTATAAAATAAACCCCTTAGATTAAACATTAAGCTAGCATTCATAAAATATTAAAAAGAGATCTTTGAAAATAAAGATAGTTTTATTTTTTGAAATTTTATTTTTTGGTTGGGAAAAACGAGAGATGAAAAATATAAGCCCATTTGAATTGAATAGATCGACTTAGGGTGAAATGGTCAAGATACTATCATCACCTATAGTTTGACTATTTTTATATATGATTTATGTCAAAACTCAAACATGAATGAAAAATTCGTATTATAATTTCAAATGCATGTTTACTTATTTTTTCTATATTTGCCCAACAAAATAATTCACTTCAACATATAGGTTTATTATGTTATATTTATTGAACAAGTATTATATGTATGATAATTATTTTGAATTAGTACGTTTATACAAATATTATGTTCATAAAAATACATACAAATTTTTTATATTGATAGTACATAAAAAAACATTATGTTTATACAAATATTATTGATATTCAACAAACACGAGGAAAAAAGTGACAATTAGAATGTTATAAAACCATTTATCATAAATTAAACATGACATAATTAAACAAGCACAAAAAATATACATTGGTCAATAATTATTGCAAAGAAAATGTAATAAGATGCAAGAAGATGTAAAAAGATACAAGGTGATGCAAAAATGTAAGAAGCTATAAGTAGTTTTTAGCATTGTAAAGAGTTATAAGAAATTGTAAGAAGCTGTAAAGAATTATAAACTGTAGTCGTATAGCTCACTATCGCGAAAAAGAATGGAGCATGCCAACTTCTTAAGATATGTAGAGAGAGAGAGAAAGAGGGGCTTGTGTAAAAAGAGTTGTAAACTATAGTCTTATACATTATTAGCCATATAGAGAGAGAGAGAGATGACATATTGAATGAGCAAAAAAAGACATATCAAATTTTTATCACGAAGAATCCTTTAGCTATGATCTCCATTAAATTTTAAAAAAAAAAAAATAGATGTGTGTATGATCGTTCGTTTGTCCTTGGTCGAGTGTATGCATGGTCATTTGACTCATATCATATCATCATATCATATATCATATATTGTATATAAAATATAAAACTGAATGGGTTGAATATGTTAATGGTGTTTTGACAAATGGTAAGTTCTTATTGATTATCTCCTATTAATTATCTTACATTTGCATCAATATTATATGCTTTTTTCTTTATTCAATTATTTTAACACTTATAAATTTAACATAATGATGTCAATAAGTATTAACTTAAATTAATCAATAATGGCTATATTTTATTACCCATTTTCAAGTATCAATATTAAATGATTGTTTCTTTATTCAATTAGTTTAATGGTTACAAATTTAAAATAAATTATGATTAAAATATAAACTATAAAGATATAACTACTTTTTTCTTTTTTTGGGAGCAATGAATTGAAGTTAATTCTATTTCTTAAATAATAGTCAAATTTAATTTTTTTACTATTTCTTTTGATAATAATATGTTTTCATTTTCATTTTGTATTTGTAGTCCAGTTATCTCCATGTAGTGATTAATGTTAGTTTAATTCTTAAATTTTAAGCTAAATTTGTAGAAGATTTTACTAATGTTTCAATAACTTCAAAGTCCGAAAGCATGCAAACATTTAGAGAAAAAAATAATAAGATTATAAAATTTCAACACATGTCCATGTAAAGTATGGGATGCACACTTATTGATAATTAAAAGTTGGATTTTGTCATAAAAAACTTTGACCATCTCAAATCTCTTTTTTTTGGGGTTTTGTTTTGTTTTTTTTGGGGGGGTTGTGACACTCAGAACTAGAGCTAAGTAATAGATCGTGTCCGGTCGGATTCGTTTTCGTGTCGAACTTAAACGAGTTGAGAATTTCTCAAAACCTAACCCGTTTATTAAACGGGTTGAAAAATCTTAACCTGTACCCATTTAATTTTTAAACATGTTGACTCGCTTAATCCATTTAAGATAAACAAGTCAAGTTCAATCGCTTAATTGACTATTTATGCATTTAATATTTTCAACTAATACATAATTACAGCGTTAAAAATTAAATTTACATATCACATTAAATAATTACTCTTTGAAATTCTCCAAATTCATCATTATTCATAATTTTAAAAAATTTTTATATTCTTAATTATCTAATAAAAAGTAAATGGATAAATAAAAAATGAAAAAAATAAGTTGACTTATTTAACTCATCTAATTAAACGGGTTAAATAGGTACTTTTTCGTGTCGAGAATCTCGAGCTGAACCTAACTCATTTAATTAAACGGGTTGAACGTGTCAACCCATTTAATTAAATGGGTCGAAAATTTATACCCAAACTCACTTAACATCGTATCGAATTCAGATCGATAATCATGTCGGATTAACTTTTTTCAACTCTAGTAAGAACTCAAACCCTCAAATCTCTATGTATTTAATTTTTCACCCATTTGACAAGTAATGATTGCTCCATTTGTATATTTGTTTACTAATTTTGACAAGCTTAATCATCTATTTTATGCAAACATATGTATAGTTTTGTCTTTACTCATCTGGAGAAAAAAAAAACTATAAATATAATATGTACCTTTTCAATGGAGCTAATTTTACCTAAAAAATAATTAAATATGTTTTGTTAGGCATTTCAAAATATTATTTTAAATTACCCGTGTTTGAGCCACATCTGTTTTGACACTAGAAAAAGGAAGAGGTTATATTGTACTTTCTGCAACACCATTACACGTAATGGAGGCGTTTGATAGTAACAATTGTTTAGGTAAAAATAGCTGTTTGAGGGGATTTAATTATTTTAACTAAGTCAAATAGTCGAATAATATTTGATAAATAGATAATTGTAATAGTTATTTGGATCCAAAAAACTATTTCCATTAGCCTTATAGGAAGAGTTTTTTTGTTGGGATGAAAATGACATATTTGTCTATAAGTTTGAAAATTTTACACCATATATCATTAAAAAGTAATTTATAGACAATTACATAAATGAAATTTTACCAATTTATTCTAGAACACAGCTAGTTTTGCAAAATATTTTGTTTCTAAAAATAAGTAATTTGAACTAGTAATAATTAATAACTAATTCAAACAGATAACAACTGTTTACAAAATAAGATTAATTTAGATAGCTAGTGAACAAAAAAAGGTATACCTAAAATAATTTTTTGATTTTCTTTGGGGTTTGCTGTAGTTATCCTTCATTAATGAACTATCACTATCACGAGTCAAAAAACTGTTTTCAATGTCAATCCCCCCATTCCCTTGATTGTTGGTAACATATAGGGCTAATATTATTAATTGCCAATAAAACACTTTTGTTTCACTAGAATTTGGCCACGAGGCTTGATTTACCACTATTCATGCATGATACGTATTTTTCCAGGTTGTGTTTTGTGTACATGTATTATAGACGATGTTGATAGTGGAGAATTGTCACAATCAAAATTACAGTACGATAATATAATTTTTTAGGTAAGATAGCTATTTTGTAACAAGTTGTCTATTATTTTATACCGTAAAATTTGAAATAAAAGTTACGTAGACTATCAACAAGGCATATAGATTTCAATTACGGAGGTGGAGTGTTACTGCATCTCCCGCATCTACCCTCACAATTCTGACGTCCGAAAGAGATGGAAAAAAAAAAGTGATGGAATGAAAGTATTTGTTTGTTTCATAAAATAAACGGAAATCAACACAAGTTGGTTCAAATAATTTGACACTTGTTCCCTTTAAATAAGATCTTAGATTGAAGTTTGATGAATGAGGAAAATTTACGATTGGAAGGTTCTACCTTTTATTGGATTCAGAGTAATTCGACTCTTATGAAATAAAGGATCCAATATTAAAAACATAAACAAAGAAAGAGGGAAAATTGTTTTTTGTTTGTTTGCGGAATTTAAAATATATAGATTTTTCTAGAAGAACGTGGACTTTCCTCCTCCTATTGGTATGTTTTGAGCTTGAAAGTAGTCAACAGCGACCAGCGACCAGCGACCACTAAACACGTTGATAAGATTGACCAAGTCAATTTAGGGGGAGATGGGAGAATTTTGTAATTTTCTTTTTTTATGGATAGTAGATAATAATATAATTAATCTAGCCACATTCATTATAATTTTGTTCTTTTTTTTTTTGGGTGGCCGAAGTTACTGGATTATTTTATAACAAAACGGCTGGTTAACTCTCATTTTTCATGCATGTTCATTTCATTGTTTAATGTTGATAATATATCCTTTCATTAGGAATTAATTGGGCTGACTTTATATTCATTTTATTTTATCGCCTATCCCTTAAAAAAAAAAAAAGTAAGAAATTTGCTACCCGAAATCACTATCTTACACTTTACCATTTGATAAACAATTATCGTATAGTTGTTTACACTTATTTTTTTATTTATTATGTAAGATTTCATGTTTAAACCTTATAAATAAACTGAAACTATATTCAAAATTAAAGAGTTATATTTTTTTACAGGTTAGCATAAACTCAACTTTTCAATATTACCCAAAAAACTAATAATTATTTTTTAAAATTCTTGGGGGAGTTGCTAAATGTCACAAGGTCATTACTTTCTCCTCAAATGGCTGATTTGATGGGGTGTGCAGCACCACCGCTTATAAACTTAGGGTCCTCTCATCACGTATCCGATATAAAATCCTTATCCGTGGCGTAAAGTCGATCTTCATTAATAAATAAATTACTAGTCAACAAAATCGTTGTCAATGTCATATGCTGTATTCCCTTGATTGTAGGCAACACTTAATAACAAATAGAAGATTTGTTTTCTCTAGAATGTAGCCACGAGGCTTGATTAAAAGTTTCAAAATATTCACATTTTTACCCCCGGTTACTATTGTTGAGGTTAATACTAAAAAAGAGAATTTAACTAAGGCCTGAATTTGACAATAAAAAATAGAGAATTATTATAAAAGAAATAGACTAAGAATGATTTATATTTAAATATACACCCATTATAGAATAAAAAATAATGTTTGTGTTTTTAAAACAATGTACAGATTTTTGTTTAACGCCAAGATATGAGTGTGATTGATATCAACAAACTTTGTCACAATCATAGCTTGCAACTTAAGAGTCAACTACTGAATTAATACGTGATAATTACACATACCCATCATCCTAATAATTGCTAGCTTACCTAAAAACTATACTGGAATTCAAGGTTTGTATACTGATTCATGTTCATCTCTCTTGGAATTAGCTGATAATGGTCATATATAGACTAGACTTATCACTTTCTAAGCCTGTTTGGTAAACAGCCATTAGTTGTTGGCTAATAGCTGTTTGTATTAGTTGTTAGTTGTTCGCCATTTGAATTAGCGGTTTATATTAGCTGTTTGAGTCAACTATTTTCAAACGAAGTGTTTGGTAAAATGAGTTGTTTATAAAAAATCTGTTTGGTAAAATTTCATATATGCCCATATCTCTAATCTATTATTTAATTGAATGTATTTTTTAAGTTATTAGTCATCTAATTTTATTTTCAACAATAAGCAAATTTACATTATATGTACAAATTACCTTAATTTACATCTTATGTAAAACATAAGTAAAATAACCCCCTTGAATAAATAACTAATTAGCAATTAAGTAAAATAGAAATAAGGTACGTATCATGATACTATGTAATTAAGTTGATAATATCAAAAATTATTTGCAAGGCTATTGTAACAAGTAACATAAGATTTGATGACACACATATAATTTCTCTAAAATCGTAGGCAATCAGGTCATTTCTATGAAAAGCTATTTAGAAAAAGCTATTTGGAATAATCTTTTGGAAAAGAGTTAGTTTTTTGGGTCTAAATAGCTATTTCAAACAGCTCTCTACCAAACGCTATATTAGCTATTTGATCAGTCAAAACAGCTAAAACTCTCCCAAAAAGTTCTTTTGTCCCAAAAAACTCTTGCATCCGAACTCCCCCTATATCTATTTAACTTGTGCTCAACTATCTTGTGCATAAAGTGGATTGAAAATATATGATCTTCTTTATTAATACGAGCAGGGGAAAAAGCCTTATTTTCTTTAAAATGAAGTCAGTTCCACTTTATAATCTAAATGGTTTTCTAGAAAATGATAATAATTTAGCATAAAGAAATAAATAAAGAATTTATAGAAACTTATTTACTTTCGCCAAATAATATCCCTTCAACTAAAATTGCCTTGATTTCGAAATCAGTGCCAAATTGCGTACGTAATAAGTTCTCTAAAAATCAATGGTAAATCAAAATTCAAATCTATCTATGTTGACTTTTCTTTTATGTAATCTTAGACTAATTAAATCAACACAGGTTGATTCAAATAATTTGACACTTGTTTTCCTTAAGTAAGATTTCTGATTCGAGTCTTGTGAATAGAGAAAATCGATCTATGATGAGAGAACTCCACCCCTTATCGGACCAACAATAGCGCGACTTCAGTGAAATGAATGTTCCAAGATCAAAAAATCTTGGACTAATTAAAACAATTAATTTTAATTTACAAATAATAGAAACTCTTTCATTCCTTATAAAAGTGAAGGGTTACCCATTGACTTTTCACCTAGTATGTATATATATATATATATATATATATATATATATATATATATATATATATATACACACTGGATTACTTATTAGTTTACATGTATCTTTGATTCTTTCCCCCGAGTTATTGGAAAATCTTTATCACGTAAGAATTCCTTAGCTCTCATGACGTATGGCTGATCTCATTTAAAAATAAAAGATGTACGCATGATCAATGGTTTGTCCTTGGTCGAGTGTATCCATGGTCATTTGGCTAATTGACTCATATTTGATAATTAAGTTAGTTTCATCCTTTTTTTTTCTTTTTTTTTTTGGGGTCATGAGAAACTTTGACTATCTCAAATCTCTCTCTCTTTTTTTTTTTTTTTTTTTTTTGGATATTGGAGTATGAAAGTGAATGTTATCCCACATTGGTAAAATTAAAGGGTTTGAACATATATATATAAGCTTGTCCGTTACTCATTTGAACTTTTATACAAATGACCTTTCGTTAATTGCCCAATTAATATAAAATTTAATATGATATCAGAGCAGATTACTCGATCTTAATTGCCAGCGTGCCCATTTAATTAAAATTATGTACACGTGTTGGATCCTTTTAGTATATATTTTGATTCGCTTTTGGGTTTGCTATAGTTATCCTTCATAAATGAACTGTCACTAGTCAAAAAATTGTCTTCAATGTCAATCCACCATTCCCTTGATTGTTGGTAACATAAAGGGATAATATTATTAATTTTTAAGAAAAAAATTATTTTCACTAGAATGTAGCCGGAAGGCCTCATTTATTATTCATGTATATACACATATTTTTCTAGGTTGTGCTTTGTGTGCATGCAACATAGGTAAGGTCCATAGTAAATAATTGTCATAATCAAAACTGTAATATTATAATATAATTTTTAAGTTAAATATTTTATAATGAGATGTATAAATATATATATAGATTTTTCTAGAAGAACGTGGACTTTTCGTCCTCCAATTATTATGTCTTGAACTTTAGGGCAGTCACAAGACCATTAAATATGTAGATAAGATTGACCAAGTCAATGTAGGGGAGATGGAGAGAATTTTGTAATTTTCTTTCTTTTTCTTGAATACTGGAGAATTAATGTAATTAATATAGCCACATTCATTACAATTTTATTCTATATTTTTTTCCCCAAAGTTAGAGGATTATTTTATAACAAATTAAAAGGGTTCTTTAACTCTCATGTTACATGCATGATTATTTCATTATTCATTATTAATAATATATTCTTTTTATTAGGAATTGGTGGGGTTGATTTCATCTTCATTTTATTTTATCACCTATCGCTTGAAAAAAATTTGCTACCTCAAATCACTATCTTACACTTTACCATTTCATAAACAATTATTGTATGGCTGTTTACACTTTTTTTTTAATAATTATGTAAGATTTCATTTTTAAACCTTATAAATAAATCAAATCTATATTTAAAATTCAAGAGTTTTTTTTTTTTTTTAATAGCTTAACATGAACTTAACCTCCAGTATTTAAAAAAAAAATAAAAAAATCTCTCTAAAAAATCCCAACTCCTCCTCTCCTCTCCCTAGAGAATTCTAGTTTCTTTTTCTCCTCCTCAGGCATTACCATTGGCTTTTTGCCAATGGTAAGCCCCACTGCTTCCTCTGTTATTGTTATTCCTGTTAGTTTCGCTAATAATTATTCTCTCTCGATTTGTGAGAGTCTCTTCATATCCTCTTCTCATGAGTGGTCTTGTCTCTCTGACTTTGAGCGAATTTATCCAAAACTTTTCATCTTGCTCCACTTGTATGGGATCCAATTGTTGATTGATTGCAAGCTAAGATCCATCTACAACAAAAATCAATTCCTCGAATTCAAACTGTTGTAATAGATGAATATTTTCGACGAGATGATTACACACAATTTGCAAATCTGCTTATTAGATGTTGTATTATGAAGCAGTGATTGATGAAAAGATGAGTGTTTAAAAGAGTTTCAATTAACTGTCCCTATCAAAAGGTATATTTTATTATTTCAATTATCAATTTTTTTGAATGTGATACTTACTATAGATGCCTTATGACCTTTAATTAATGAATTCATCGTTTACCCTTAAAAAGACACTTGCAGTATTCAAAAAAGGGACTAATAATAAATTTTTTGAGGTTTTTTTTTTTTTAATGGTAGGTGGGTAGGTGTTGCTAAACTCGTTCTCCATTAATACATATATTGCAAGTCAACAAAATCTTTGTCAATGTCATATGCTGTATTCCCTTGACTGTAGGCAACACTTAGCTACTTAGCTAGCTTAATTAGGGCTCACATTATTAATTATAATAAATAGAATTATAGAAGGTTTGTTTTCTCTGGAATGTAGCCGCCAGGCTTGAATTGATTAAAAACTTCATGATATCATATCTGATAGTCTGGTAGTTTAGACTGAGGTTCTGAGAATATTACATTTCAGATCAGATTTTTCCATTTTCTATTGTATTCTAGTGTCTTTTATTGCACGTATGGACCCAAAAATAATTAATATACACATAATATAGAATGAAAAATTTTGTGTTCTTAAAATAGAATTGACATCAACAAACTTTGTAACAATCATATCTTGCAACTTAAACATCAATTACTAAATTAACTAATGTTATATCCCTTGCTATGCAAGGACATGAGTTAATTTTATTATTAAAAAATAATTAAAATATACTAATTTATTAAAATAAGTTAATTTTTATGTGATAAAATAACTATTATGCTATTGTAATAGTTCATGGAGGCATGCATATGTTTTTTTCTTGCTCTCAATTACATCACTTAAAATTATATTTTGTTAACATTAAAATTATTTATTGAATTAGGTTAAATTTTTAACCTTTAATATGCAAGTCATAATCCTGTCATTTTTGATGCATCATATATATTTTTTTTTCAATATGATTTAATTAAGAATATGTTACTATTCTACTAATTATTGCATAAATTATTCATTAAGTGGTCAAGTCTTTTAATGTAATGTAACATTGTGTTAAATTAGCTTTACTTTTGTGTGACTATTCAAATACCTATATAGTTAGTTTTTTAAATTAAATTTCAACCACAAAGTAATAACATATATAATAACATATAGTGAATCATAGTTTTTTCCCCCCTTGGAAGGTTAGTAAATCCTCGTTAATAACGTTAATGTTAATTAATATAAGTCAACTAACATCCACCAATTATAACCTTCTAATTCATTGTTTTATGCCACATCAGCATGCCACATGTTATCCATACATGAATTGTATCCAACTTTTAATATATATATATATATATATATAT